>WAAE01016129.1:0-11252 GCA_013400495.1 Nicator chloris
CTGAGTTGAAACAGTCTAATAATTTTTCTAAGATTTCCATACTGAAACCTGATAAAGAATTTAAGGCAAGTGTAAAATTACTAAGAAACCAAATCAAACAACCAAAGAAACATGGGGTCTTATATCAGCACGTGCCAGAAAGTTTGCAAAAAAATTGTGTAGGTCAGATAGGTGCTCAAACACTATTGCCCTTTTTAGGAATAGTTTATGGCCTGCCTCTTTCCATACACAAAAGAACCAAACCCATTTGCGGCATTTATACAGAAAAAATAAGTAATACAATTTTTTTGATCTGGTGGTGCTCCTACTACCATTAGCAGAAGCTTGAGCACTTACTTGGTTGGGTGAGAATAGCCTGGTCTTATTGGTCTGGACCCCAGATCACTGGGTCAGGCCGCTGAATACATCAACAAATCCGATTAGTGGGTAAAAGCACTGAATGGCTTTTCAGTCACGACTGCAGAATTTCAGCAGGTTCCACTCTCACCAAATGAAACACCTTCAGGTGGAGCAGATGTAAGGCTTTGAGTGAAATTAAAACCCCACTTATACTGCAATATGTAATAGATAGTGACTCATATTCTCATCTTCCTGATCCCTCAAATCCATCTAGTCTTTCAATATAATAAAATTATATGATTAAATTTCCAACTGTTCAGTTAAAATGGCTTCAAAAGTTTAAAGTTGTGTACAAATCTGGCCCATTAATATTTGTTGGTTGAGCAATTGTTTAAATTCATA
Organism: Nicator chloris; assembly: GCA_013400495.1. Classification (NCBI taxonomy): domain Eukaryota; kingdom Metazoa; phylum Chordata; class Aves; order Passeriformes; family Pycnonotidae; genus Nicator; species Nicator chloris. The sequence goes on from WAAE01016129.1 coordinate 742, forward strand.
TAACTGAATTTTCCTAACAAGGGTTTTTCTCTATGCTTTATCATAACAAAGGGCAACAAATTGTCTTCTTGCTTCCAAAACCTTGAAGTTACTTTTTCCTCCCTGCATCAGGCAAAATGTAGGATTACTAAAGCTTTTTCAACCAAAATTAATCAAGGAGGAAAAATGAAGACGACTAAGGGACAGTGAGGGATTGTGACATCAAAACAGGTGCTAAAGGCATTCGACTTAAAAATTAAAGACAAAGGGTTAAAATTGAAGTCTTCTGCCTGACATGGACAAGAGAAGTAAAATAACTAAGTTACATCCTGTATGATTCTCCTAACCACTCCCTGTAATTTCGCTGTGGATCAATTCTGCTTTTGCTATAATGGCATTGGTGTAGCTTATTTAAGCATGTGCCTGGTATCCACTAACCATGCAAATTATTCACCCTGCTTTACAAATATTGCACCTGGAATAAACTCTGAAATATCAGTAGGTCTCTGCCCAAGGTACAGTCATGCAGGAACATTTTGCTGCTTGCCAGAACTCACATTTGTACAAAGAACCCCCTCTGAGACTGTAATAGCACAGTGTAATGGAATTTGCAACTTTCAGAGAGGGGAAAATTAAAGAAAAAAATACATAAATCAGCATTTTGGCCTGGAAGACATTTTGTCAAAAACAACTCAATCTAGTATCAGGAAGAAGCATTTTGAGTTTCAACAACCCCAGTTTCAAAGATTCATGAGATTATTGAACAAATTAATCTGACTTGTTCAGAGCTGCACAGTCTATTTCATCAGCATGCATTTGCAGACATTCTGGGATAGTTTACACATATACAAGGAAATATAACAAATTCGAATAATTTAGATCCACCTTACATGGAATGGCAAAGCATATTAGCATTTTAATTTTATGGATCTAAACCAGAGTCCTACATTCCAAATACATTCATAAAAGGCAGAAAACCAAAGAAAACAAATCCCTTCTCCATGCTGCAAAGCAGTTGCAAACCTATTCTGCTGAGCTCTCTCACACTGTTGCTGACATGAGCCCTGAAAGAAGTCTTCCCCACACAGATTATGAGAAAAATCTCTGCATTACCTATCAGATTGCTATTTAAATTTACTATCATACCATGTGCTTAGAAACAATCTGTTGTTTGTAATCTTCCAAGTCTGGGAAAGAAAATCAGTTCACACCATTTGTAATAAACAGAGGCATTTTTTTCTGGCCCAAGTCATGTCTGTAGGCTTCTAAACCCATTTATACTGAGAAGAAATTACAGTGGTATGACAGCCTTAACCACAGCAGTCTGAATAAATGCAGCATCAAATCAATTATGTTTTTTTCCCAATATTAACTACCTGAATTTGAGATTAAACTGAATATGTGATATAGCACAGTAAACCCATGTTCATATACCTATTTTGAAAATGTTATAAAATTTGCTTCTGTTCCTTATTGAGCTTTGAAACTATTCTAACAGTTGTATGACTACGCATTTATCAGTCAGGGCATTTGAACATTTTACAGAATTTTGCCCTACCCTTGTTCACTGGAAGAATCCTTGGGGAAAAATATGGTCATTTTAAAACACAAATGGCAAACTACTCTTTTATTTTTTTGTTAACAGTGAAATGCAAACACACTTATCTTCTGTAGTTAAGTAATGAAGATGCTATTTCCATGTGAAATAAAGCCCAGTATGTTCATGGACTAACCGAAGAGACTGGCAACTCAATTACTGAGCCAGCATCCCAAATCTACAAATCAACCACGCTGATTCAAGATAATGAACACAGACTTGAATATTTTTCCTCTGATATCAAATAAAACAGTAGATTAGAGTTGAAATAAGACATTTCTTTAGCTTGGGTTTGTCGCCCTTAGTTGAACAGTACGTAACACTTCAACCCTCAAAAAATTCCCAATAATTTCTCCGAGTCAGGGTTGTGAGCAGGTGGTGAGAGACAGTAATAGCTGGAGCTGAACTGCACCTTGCTGTAGAATCACAGTGAATATCTGTCTTGTAAATTTTTTTTCACACCTTCATAGTCATTGGAAAATGCATTAGGTATCTGTACATTAAATCAGTTCAGGACAGGAATGTTAAGCCTCTGTATTCATTGCCCAAATGGGAACTCTGGGGGGGAAAAGGCAAACTCCCCATAAACTGAGTGATCTGAGAACCTTACTTAAAACAATAAATTAAAACAAGAAAAAAAAACAAAGATTTGTGCTGGTATAATTGTTAAGCAAGGGGGCACAGCAGTGCTGCATTAGAAAGTAAAAATTGTTCTGTGGTGGTCCTATATACAGATAAATAAACAAAAATAAACAATATTTCAAAAGACATCTGTACCACTCTCTAAGTGCACTCAAATAAATACAGTAGTTGTATTTTAAGCACAGTTATTGATTTTAGAAGGTTCAGTGAGAATTTTATTCAACATGTGGTTATTTAAAACCTGCTTGCTCTCCTTACTGCTGAGTTGGTTCACAGTATGCCTTCACTATGTTTATCTTATGATTTTATTCACTCCTTATTGCTCACCCTTACAGAATTCATTATTGAAATTATTTACTAATTTAAATAAAAGCTCTTTTCTCAGTTTTAACAAGGTTACACTTAACATGCACTTGTAGTCAAGGTAAATTATTTTTATGAACTCACCAAAGGAAAACATTAAGGTTTCAAGACAAAATAATAACGGTCCTCCACAAACCTATATATTTTGTATAAAAATATACAGACTTCTGCCCTACACCTTTTCAGAAACCTATTTGCCAAAAGGAATTAATCCTTTGTCCACAGTCTTCTAAAAGCAGATGCCAGTGTATTCAGGTTCTGATGAATGTAGTGATTAGTTACAAAATAATGGGACAAATCTTGTTCATTTCAGAAATAAAAGTTTCAGTTAGCTGTCAGATAAAAAAACGATTCCCATATACATATAGAGTTTGATCTACATAACTGCATTTTTAACCTATTTGGGTATGTTTCCAGTGTTATTTTCCATCTGACCTGACACTCCTTGGCTTGAGCTGTTGTAACATTGTTTCCAGAATATGGGCATGAGCCTTCAATATACAAAATTTTTAATTCATGCACCTGGCTCCCAGGCACGAGAACATGACTTAAAGAAATAAATTAGCTTACTAGTAAGTGCTCTAAGATAATCCTCTTCAGAAAAATGGATTGCAGAGTTTAACCAATGTCCTGCTTTTGATTTATCTGACATTCAAAACAAACTGCTCTTCACTCTGTTAAATACTTATGTGTGTACACACACATGCATGTCTATTTGTATACGTACATATACACATTTATGTTTACTGTGGGTTGTGACCTCTTTTTAGTTTCATGAAAATTTGTCCTATCAGCATATAGGATTTTATCTTTAATTAATTAGTTTTAAATTATATTTTCCTTAAGAAAATAGTTTTTAACAATATAATCATGTTTTCACAGAAGATGCCTGACAAATTACGCCATCTGAATTCTCAAGAAAATGATAATAAAATAGTCTTTACCTGTTTAATGCATTTTCAAACTAATATGTTCCCACGTATCATATACTTTCCTAGTAATTACTGACAGCACAAAAGGAATTTTTATCTGTTAAATATGTCTTAATTCTCAAAAATATCTTAATCATGAGAAGCTTGAATAAAAGAACTAAGAAACCAGCAGTAACAGCATCACTCAGTGCGGTGGTGCTTGGTTTGGGGACATAACACATACAGGATAGTGAAGGAAGTCTTATGTGCACAAGGAGTTAAGTGCATCCCCAACTATGTGCAGTCAATCACACCTATCAAAGTCAGTGTTAATTAAAGCTTTCATTAGCATAAACAGAAAAAAATTAGTATATTTTCATATATTATATATTAATAAAATTACATATAAGCACATATATTGAAGAGATTGATTGATAATGTTTGTTTATTTGCACGCTTGATTGGCATATTTAAGGCTTAATTGTTAAACCAGTCACAAACTACTGTTAAACAACTCACTTGTAGATTTCTAAGATAAAATATATATTTATATTGTATTCACAACTGCATGGTAAATTATTTCAGATATTACGGTGAAATTATTGCAGTAATCACATAATAAGAGTTTGGAAAGTCAAGCAGGCAAGGGAAAACTGTTGGGTTTGTATCTGCCCATATTCTGGATCGCAGCTGTGTGAAAACGGTCTGTGAGCCAGGGACAAAGATGCACAGCAGGGACAGCACTGTCACACAATAAATACCCAGATTCCTTTATGAAGAACTCTTGGGAGCAGAAGGAAGTTTAAAGTTTGCTACCGAGATCAATTTTCAGAGGAGAAATGTTTTGAGAGAAGAAAAATCACAGGAGCCTACATCCTGGTTATATTGTATCATTTCACTGCAGAAACTCATCTGATACTGACCATTTTAATTACAAGGAGGCACAGAACCTATTTCACATCTGCTCACTGAGCCTGAGAAATGTCTTATAGTGAAAAGGAAATGAGCAGGACCAGGAATACAAATGAACTGAAACACAAGCAGCTAATAAATCCCTCCTTTCCTTAAAATCAGTTCTAAGAATGTATTGTGAAATACATTTAGGCTTGGTCCATGGTAATTTTAATTCAAATAAACACATCTAAATTTTTTCCATCCTTCCCATTAAAGGATATTTATTTTTGCTTATTCTTTAAGCATTTTGCCAACAATATGTTCAATGCTATTTCTTTAAGAATGAAAGCTATAGTATTATATTCCAAAATTGTTGAGGAAACCTTTGCCATGACTCTCAAGTTGCAACATGCCAGATATTCATAGGTTTTCAAAGCTCCTGGTTGAAGATATAATGAAAGGATCTAAGGTTTATGCATGAATCAGCATCCCCTTGTCACAATGTCATGGTGCAGTGATCCCTGCAGAGCTGTAAGACTTGATTTAAAACAGCAGAGCTCAAAACTGACTCTTGAGCCAGCAGGATTAAACATCCAAGATTGTACATATATTACCTCTGTGCTCAAACTACTGTATGAAAAACTTGTTATCGTTATGGCAGTTTTATAGTACTCCATAGGAAACCTCTCTTTAAGTGACTCCAATAACCTTTCAATTCTAAAATATGAACACAATACAACTACCCCTGAAGCTGTTGGGTAGGCAGATTTAAGAGGAAAGGCTTTCATCTTCATCACTTTCTTTCTTGTTTTGACAGAATTAAAAACTTTCAAAAAATCTGGTATCACTGATGGTCAATGCTCCTTCAATTAGACTAAACTCAATTACACTGTGCTGAAGGACAATGAACTCCAGAGGTTTGAATATGTTCCAGAGGTTTGGATATGTTCCATTCTGCCCTATGAATCGCCTCCAATGCTGTAGGTTTGCTTCAGCTCTTAAACCAAAAAACAGAACCAAGGAGGTTGTGTTAGAATGAATTAAGAATTCTCACACAGTGCTAAGCCCAGCCCATTTCTCTTGAAAGATACAACTGCAGTCATGGAAGTAAACACTGCTCTTAATTGTGCCATTACTCTGAAAAAAGTGTGCCACCTCTCAGTCTAAACCCCTAGGCTTCCTAGCGACGCTGACTTAAGAACTGTCAAACTGCAATTAGATTCCAACACCTACTCCCAGTGACCTGTCAACACAGCTTTGCAGAGATGCAACAGTCCAACAAACTAAAGTGACTATTTTTTATGGCTACTTTTTGAACATAATTGACTTGTGTTCCTTTCCCAGGTTCCATGAAGGTGGCCCGCCCAACTTGGTCAAAGTCTGTAGAATTGTGGCCCAGTTTGCTGTCAGGCAACACATCACGACACAACCTCTTGGTGCTGAGGTGCATCACCCACTGAAGTGCCAGTCATTACATGACTTCAGGCTACCTACTCACAGAGTGGCCACTCCACTTCTACACCCATTTTCTGGCCACCTTTAAATGACTGAGTAGTATCACTGCTTGGAACATTCCTCAGGGGTACATGACCATCTCCTCCTTTCTGAAGCTTAGGAACCTAATTTAAAAGTAGTACCAGCAACACCTGTTCACCCAAACCCCATTTGCTCCATCAACAAACTCCAAGCAGGCACTGAACATCAGTTTGAAGACTTTAACGTTTTTTTACAGTGGGCTTTTTGTTTGCTTGTTTGTTTTTAAAGCGGATGGAGTAGTGTGCTGTTGCCCTGAGGACACCAGGGGTGGGAGGGAGCCAGGCTGAGCCCCGGCAGGGCGGTGCAGGGGACCCCAGGTGCTGCCAGCTGCCACCTGTGGTGCCAGGTCACAACCAGTGGGCAGGGCTGCACCCCGCCTCTGCCACACCAGCCAGAGCTTCTGCAGCCTGAAACACGGCTGGCTCAGGGGTTTAAATCAAGAGCCAAAATATTTCGGTGGCCGATTTGGGGCAGAAAAAGGTCATCGTTTCTATTATGGTATAAGCCTGCCACTTCATTTCTGTGCAGGACAATCGCCTTGTTGGAATGAAACGCCTGATTAAATACTGAAGCATTTTCAGATTCATATTATCCTACATTTCTGTGACCTTCTTTTACACCTGAGTTGTTTCATAGTGCTGGTTTTGGGCACAAGTTCTTTGAACACTATTCCATAAATAAATAAAAATTAAAAAAACCCCCAACACCCCCCACCCCAAAGAACCCCCACAAAATAATAAAAAAAAACAACCCTAACAAAACCAACCTGCAGAATGTTCAGTATTTCAAATGAGAACAAGCATAGAGAGGACAAAAAGAGATGGATTCTTCTTAACCATTTGTGCATGCAATGCTCTGCAATCGGCTCCTAAATTCTACTTCTTGTACGCCAAATATTTGTCTTTGGAACTCCTCGTTCTCCAATCAAACTCTTCTGGGAAAGTTATTGAGGGGTTACTGTCCATATTTTTAGTACATGCTTCACTAGTCAACTAGATAACTTGACTAAAACATCAGTGGTAACTGAGGTGATGAAAAAACATGTTCATGTCTTAATTTGGAGCTCTTCAAACTGCTTGAAAATTGAAGCCTTGGACAAGGTTCAGACAAAGGAAAATCCAACACATGGATGACATCCATCTCCCTTCTGCTGGAAGCCTCAAAGTCCACCACTGCAGTCTACAGCCTCTACATAGCATTTGAGTATTGTAAAAGTTCTCCATGAGAGACAAGAACAAGGCTAGTATATTCACACAAATGCTGGTCAAAAGCACTTGATAGTCTTGGAGAAAATATATAACCTTTAGTTTCTCAAAGACAAGGTGACTATGCTCATCTCTACTGCTAGTAGGAAAAAAAATCTGGTATTTTGCAAAACGTGCTTTCAGGGTTTTATTCTCCGAATTGAGGAACACAGAAAGACATGTCACATTTTTGCAGAATGCCATGAAAACTGCTACACTTACTTCATCAACAGTCCAAGTAACATCACTTGCAAATACCGACCACCTGCGGTTCTGGTTGATACAAACCCCCATTATCTAAGAAAGGAAGAACTATCCAAGCAGTTTGCAAAGACTAACAATTTAGCATTACTGTGGCTGGTTACATGCTCTGACATTTTATGCCTTCAGCTACGGATGCTATCCCCTCGTACCCTCGCACATGCCACTGAAAGCTTCTTGACTTGAGCTCTTGCACCACCTACCCCAGCGTCTGTGCCAAGCCGTCCCTCTTCAGCACCACCGCACAGGGTAGCTGAATCGGGGGGAATAAGAAAAGGTCTCCAATGGAGGGAAACTGCTCCCGCTGATAGTTAACCTCCAGATTTAGCGTCCCTTACGTCTTTTTCACCGGAGGAACGAGAAAACGCCTGGGGGGAGCGCGGCGCTGGGCAGGAGCGGCCGGCACGGCACCGAGCGCGCTCCCCACTCGCTCCCGGGACCCCGGGTTCTCCTGAACCGGGCACGGGCGGCAGGGAGGGCAGCGGGGCAAAGGCGGGCATGCCTCACCGCCCTGGGATCGCCGGCCGCGGCTGCCCGCTCTCACCCCGGCACGGGCAGTGCCAGCCGCGCCTGGCCGCGCTCCGCGGGGTCACACGGCACCCGCCGGGCCGAGCGACAGGAGGCAGAGCGCACACCGCTGCGGGACTCGCCGCCCCGCCCGGGGCTCCTCTCTTCGCGCTACCACGACCGCGCTAGCCCGCCCCGCCTTCCCCGTCGCCTGCCGCGCAACACATGTGCTCCGCGCCCCGCGGCACGCGTGCGGCCGGGCCCCGCCGAGCCGAGGGCGGAGCTGGGCACGGCTCCGCCGGGAGAACCGCGGGGGCGGCGGACTCCCGGCGAGGCAGAGCGGGCGGCGAGCGCGGCCGCCCATGAGCGCGCCGGGCGGGGGGCGAGCGGGCGGCGAGATGGAGCCCGCAGCCCCGCGCGGCGTAAAATGGCTGATCGCCCCCGCCGCCCCTCCGCACCCTTCGGCTGCTGGCCAGAGGGGCCCCGGCTCTGTCCGCGCCGGTAGCGAGGTGCTTCGCAGCCCGCGGGCAGCCCAGGGGCGGCGGGGGAGGGCTGCGGACAGCCCCTGGCCGCGCAGCCTTATGTAACGCGCGGGGGGAGCCGCCGGGAACCATTTTACACCTCCCGGCGGGCTGGGGGGCGCACCGAGACCCCGCGCCCCGTTCGCACGGGGCCGGGCGCTCCTGCACCTGCTCGGCGGCGGGGCGGCTCCTCCCGGCACCGCAACCCGCGCACACACACACACACACACACGCTCACACACGCACGTACCCCGCACACCCACACACACCCCGCACACCCACCCCGCCGCACCGCTCGCAGCCGCCCCGCCCCCGCCGCCACGGCAGGCTGGCAGCGCCCGCTACTCACAGGCGTTGGTGACGGCGAAGCTGTTGGCCACCTCCAGGTTGTCGATGTGGGGAGTCAGCCTGAACTCCGAGGTGGAAAACTGAACCATCCCTACCCGAAACGCGCTGTACTCCTGATCGGCGCCCCTCGGGAACAGCCCCCCTGCAGGGAAACACACACGCGTCAGGCGGGCGGGGGCACCGGCGGAGCGGCGCCGGGGCCAGGTCTCTGCCCGCCGCGGGGCCGGGCTGGGCGCGGGTGCCGGAGCGCTCCCGGCCGCGGCTGCGTCCCGTGTCGGGGGGCGCGGGGGCCGGGTGCTGTGGCCGGGGAAAAGGCGAGGAGACCTCGCTGGCGCCTGGCGGGCACCGCGGTGGGACTGGGCGCGCGGCGACATGACAGGAATGCCCGAGTGACACCGGCGGGGATGAGGGATCGGGAGATCCGCCGGGAGGAGAGCGGGGTCCCTCAAAATGCGGGCACCTACCGATCTGTATGCTGTTAGAATTGACCCCCCAGATCAGTCCCCACAACACAGGAGCCAGGAAGACAGAAATATGCATAATCTTTTGCATTTCCAGGAAAAGTAGAGCATCCACAAAGCCACGGAAACAGCCCTTTCTTCTTCTTCCTCCTCCTCCTCCTCCTTTTCCTCCGCGGAGCACGCTCGTCAGCAAATTAGATCCCGTGCGCTCCGGGCGAGCGGCCGGCGGGAGCAAGCGAGCCACGGGAGGGAAGGAACGAGAAGAGCCCCGCGGGAGGCAGGCGCGGGAGAAGCCGCTGTCCGAGCTGCTGCTGCTGCCTCGGCGGCTCCGGTGCTGCTGGCGGCTCCGGCGCTGAGCGGGATGGGGGTGCCGGCGGTGCCCGCTGCGCTCCCGCCGCCCGGCCCGGCCCGGCCCTGCNCCCGCCGCACCGCTCGCAGCCGCCCCGCCCCCGCCGCCACGGCAGGCTGGCAGCGCCCGCTACTCACAGGCGTTGGTGACGGCGAAGCTGTTGGCCACCTCCAGGTTGTCGATGTGGGGAGTCAGCCTGAACTCCGAGGTGGAAAACTGAACCATCCCTACCCGAAACGCGCTGTACTCCTGATCGGCGCCCCTCGGGAACAGCCCCCCTGCAGGGAAACACACACGCGTCAGGCGGGCGGGGGCACCGGCGGAGCGGCGCCGGGGCCAGGTCTCTGCCCGCCGCGGGGCCGGGCTGGGCGCGGGTGCCGGAGCGCTCCCGGCCGCGGCTGCGTCCCGTGTCGGGGGGCGCGGGGGCCGGGTGCTGTGGCCGGGGAAAAGGCGAGGAGACCTCGCTGGCGCCTGGCGGGCACCGCGGTGGGACTGGGCGCGCGGCGACATGACAGGAATGCCCGAGTGACACCGGCGGGGATGAGGGATCGGGAGATCCGCCGGGAGGAGAGCGGGGTCCCTCAAAATGCGGGCACCTACCGATCTGTATGCTGTTAGAATTGACCCCCCAGATCAGTCCCCACAACACAGGAGCCAGGAAGACAGAAATATGCATAATCTTTTGCATTTCCAGGAAAAGTAGAGCATCCACAAAGCCACGGAAACAGCCCTTTNCTTCTGGGGGACGATTTGGTTAATTTGTTCGGATGGCTATTGCTTTGTTTGTTTGTTTATTTATTTACTTAACCGGCCTTCCCCAGCATGGAGCCACATCACATATACACCTGAAAAGCAATTTTTAAAAAATATATATTTTTTCTCTTTTTTTTTTTTTTTT
>WAAE01016129.1:11331-45739 GCA_013400495.1 Nicator chloris
ACCGTAGAAGCTAATGTGCAGGAAGAGTTAAAGCTATTCTGATATTTCATTTTCATGCATAGTGGGGATTTTTTTTTCTTTTTTCCTTTCCAAGATGGGTTCCAGCTGTATTAGCTAGACATGCTATTTAGTGCAAGCTAAATTTAACATTTCTCAGTTTGGCACGAAGTCTGCTGCTGTGCACCACACACACACACACACACGCACACACTTTTTAGGAGAAAAGGCAGCGTAGCGTTCCTGTGGCCATGACAATGAATTTGCTAATAAGTAATAATTTTCTGGCATAGTTTTTATTAATATATATTTAGTTAACAATGATGGAAAATGTCCAGATAGGAAAGGATACTGATCTTGCAATGAATTGTCTTTCCCCTTTTTTCTTCCTTTTTATTTATATTTATTATTATTATTATTATTATTAAATTGCTTTAATTCTCCTTTCCAGGAGGAGGGTGTCAAAGCTTCAGGTATTCAGATCTCAATATGAGTACATATCCTGAACACATAGGAAGTTGGTAATTTGAGGCCCTATCCTCATCACTAATTCATGACGAGTTTTGTTTCATTTGAGTCATTTCACCAGGAAATCCTGTATAAGCTTTTTTTTTGTACTTGTCTCATCTTCTCTCTCTCACCCACAAAATGAGATGAGCCTGAAAAAGAGAGCAAGCTTTAACAACCTGAGCATAAAGCCCCTATGGGCTTATCTGGGTGGAATGGCAGAGTTGCTACAGCCCTTCCTTGCTCTCTCCCCTCAACCTTGTCTCTCCCAGAAGCCACGTTTTGCACTGCATGGTAAAACCTATTGAAAACTCTTGAATTCTGTGAAAGGGGCAGGCAGCATCACTGTGAGAATCAACAGATTAAGCTGTCAGGGGAAAGCTTGTATTCAGGTAGTCCTCACTGCATCCCAGACAATGAGATGTACAGACACTTACTTTTAATAAATATTCCAGTGTAAAACTGCCAATCTTTAACAGAAGAGTAGATAAATTGTATATTTTTTTTTTCACTGAGATCTAAAGCATCCCCTTATGTATAACAAATGAGGTTAAAATGAAGCAGTTATGTCAGGGTTTTTTTTAATATGTTATAATAAAACAAAACCCCATATTTGTCAATATACATTATAGCTGCATAATGAACTAAAATATAAAAAGGATTTGGGTGATATAAAGCATGAAAATGGAATAATGGTTGTTGATTTTCTAATGTATATTTTTCCATTTCAGAATTCTGAGCATGTATAGGTACACATCATGTAAAATATGTGCACGTGTATGTATGTGCATGTACTACTCCAAATTTGTATCATCACACCAGAACATGTAGGAAAAAAAAAGTCAAACTGTGTGGCCATATTCCACTGCTTGTGTGCCAGGGAAATATGAAAGATTTCAACTGATCTGAGTAAGTACAAAAGGACAGCATGGACAAGTCAATCAGCGAGGAAAGAGTTCAATTAGAATTTAATAATAGTGAAAAAAATAATACAAAATAATAAAAAAGTCTTCTTCAACTCTTTATTTTTTTTGTAATAATCCTATGCTAACCAAAAAGATGCAAGTGGACAAAGAAGAAAAAAGAAATTTATAGGTGATAGTAATTTATGACCTTGTACTAAGAATAGACATGCTCATTAACACTGTGCATGAGAAAATCAGACTACGTTACTGGGAATCACATTCAATACTTTTTTTCTCAAGGGAAAAGAATCTTGCAAGAGGTAAGTAAGGACTGAATTCTTAAAATCAGAAGATTAGATTCTTATATGCATTCTTCTGGATCCATGAAAGGAGCTCATATAAAAATGCATTCGTTCAGAATGTGAACAAAGCTTCAATGGGGAGAGTGTTAATAATAAGCATCCATCACTTGTTGAAAGGAACATAGCAGTACAATAATAATGAAAACAATGGCAAATGACAGAAGTCCAGATATCAAATAATAAGATGTCAGACTCCTGAAAAGCTGAAGTGCTTAATCTTGATTCCATAGAACTCCAAGAGAGGTTTGCTACTTACTGCAAAGGATCATGGCTATACTTGATTTAACAAATTAATATTGTCTGATGGATATTCTGAATGTAAGGTAGAAGTTGGTAAGGAAGTTAAAAAGAGCTGATATATGTGCTAATCAGAAGTAGAATTTATCAGGAATACATTTCCTCTTCAATTCATCCTGGCACAATCCTGGTTGAGACAGTGGCTGCAGTCCAACTAGATGTTCATATGTTTCATCAGTTGAATACGAGATGCAGAAAGAAACTTGGAAAAGACTGAAGAACTAAAAATTTTTGCCTTGTGCCCAGAAACATTTAGCGATCACTCCATGTACTTACTGAAAAATAGTTCAAGAATGGCTTGATGACAGGGAGTACCTGCTTCAGGAAAGTAACTCAGACCATATAAAACACTTGAGGAGAGGGATGGAGTAAAAAAATGCAGTTGTTCAATGCTGATATTCATCACATTCAAATTAGAAATAAACTTTATCTTTTGTTTTGCTGTTTTAATAAAGTGTCGTTGACCGTGCAGTCATATGCTGAGCAGTGTAATGAATTCCTCAGCGTTGAAAAATGCACAGTTTAAACCAGACTCTTTTCTAAAAATCCTAGTTGAAAAAAGTTAAGTTCTGAGAAGGCATTGGCAAGAGCTCAGACTAAATCATTACGGTTGGCTTTCTGGACTTTTATCCTATCAATCTTTGGGGTTTATATTAATAATTATTTTCTATATCTTCTTCATTATTAAAAAAACCCCAAACTTCAAATGTGCAGATTTATTAGGATGAAAAAATGCTGTACCAACATATGAATCCTTTGATTCCATGGCTGATCAATAAACACTTCCCTTCAATAAATATTATTGTCTTTAGATTTTTGAAATCTGAAGAACTTTTTCAAATACCAGTAAGTGTAAATAAAGAAGAAATACAAATGAAGGTTCCAGAACTATTTTAAAATGTGTAGTCCCATATGTCCACTCTGGATCTCAAGAGTAATTTTAAAAATAAAAAGTATGTCCTGATCTTCCATGCTCATTCTGCTTCCTGTTCTGATTAGCAAACACATTCTGTTCCCATTAACAGCACACACACCCAGGGAGGACACGTTCTGAGGAGTAGCTTAGGCTACCTTTTATTACATGATTTTGATGATGGAAAAAGCAACATCATGACCTTTCTGGCATAACTGATGTAAAATAATTGGTAATAATCATACAGCTTTCACTTTGCAGTGTACTAGCTGTGACAGTGCAGTTTGTTACCATGTTAGCTAACTGTTATGACAAATTTATAGCAATTTGGGATTTACTTTTTTTATTTGAGCTACTTGTGTTCTTTCTATTTGTAGGAAATTTTATATTTATTTTGCCAATAAAATCACTTAAGTATATGCTAAATTAACCATATGTGTGTGTGGAAAATCTGCTATAGATTATTTCAATTTTTTCTACTGAGATTATAGCAAATTACATTATTAAGCCTCTGGAAAAACATAAAAGGAACACTTTCAGATTAGACTATGCATGCTAAATCCCTGATTCTTGTCTGGAAATATCTTTCTTTTTCTTCCAGTGGTATAAAAAACTTCCATGGCTTTGTCTCAGACCCAAGGGATACATTTCTTATTCCTGTCCTATTTTTTCCCCCTGCCTACCTGCTACTTCTCTTCTTCTTTGCTGTCTCCTTTCCTGGCTGATTTCCATCTGGTTTTCCAATGCATTGCCATCAGAATCTCCTTTTCTCTGCAGTTATTTTGATTTTACCGTCATATTTTACTCCCCATTCCCTCTGTGGAGGACAGCTAATTCAAATGTGTTGGACTGCTGCTTTAGACTATAATAGCCAGCCTTGATCCTCTCTCTTTTCATCTACCACCTCTTCCATCTGTTCCACAAGCAATGCCAGCCTTGACTTCAGTGTTGTTTTTTATTCTCATCATGTTCTTATTGCTTTTTTTTTCATGCCAGCATCTATATTTGAAGTATCAACTCTACACCCATTTTTCAGGTCAGTTCTTAATCACTGAAATTCCTCTTTAGCCTTGCACTTTTTCTGTCACCTGTGAGAAATGTATTACTCGTTATTCAGAATGAAAAGCCCTTTGGAGATGATGAAGACATCAGATCTCATATACCAGTGGACTGTTCCCTGCTGAGGTATGGTACTTGTCAAATCCCCAGTCCTTGTCAAATCACCTCTCCATCTCACTTACTCGTGTTTAAAAACAACACACTAAAATGTTAAAAGGCAAATACGAGCTGACAAGAATGTTATAGTCTGCTCTCTATTGACATATCTGGGGTACACTTTTAGTGTTAGTCTCTAATTTCTACTAACTTCTGACTTGGACCTTTTTCCTGTTAAAACTAGATGTTTTTCCCTCAGCAATCACAGAACCATGTGGTTCTGTGATTGGTGAGGGAAAAAATCATCTAGTTTTAACAGAATCCCACATATTCAGAATCCCAAGCAATAATACTGAGAAGCAGCTCTGGAGCTACAAATTAAACAGATTGAAACCCAAGGCTAATATGTGCCAGTGACAGCAAAACCTCTGTACATGCTTGGTCACATATTGCTCTGCACTTAAGTTTATGAGTATTGTAGGAAGTTGATTGTGTCATTGTAGTGAGTATGCAGAAGTAATATTTTGAACAAGGACACAGGACAAATACCAGCCCATGGGAAATGGACTGTGTAATGATCATTCTCAGCATGGACAAGACATCTTCTGGGTTTAATGTTTCATTCATACATAAAAATTATTTGTAACATATATACTTACTCCATTTACCTTAGAAACCTGGAGAAATCAGCTGACGTTTTCTAAATTTGAACCTGTTACAAAGCTGATGAGCATCAGAGACTTCACTTCTTTTTGTATCTCAACAGGTAAAATTAATTCATGAACACTGAACTCTCATAGAGAATGGAAGTTCTCACAGTGGTTTTCCATGCTAATCAACACTATAATTTGCCTTATGACCTTGCACACAATGCAGGACAGTGTTCACAAAAGCTTTGCAAAGATGCTTCCTACCACAGCAGAACTAACTGCTAAACTCCTTAATCCAGGGAAGACAGCTTCTCATAACATTCCACGTTGCAGGAGTGAATCTCTCCTTCTTGTCTGGAATAGTTTCTGTATGATCTTGTTCACATCCTTTGCACAAGCCTTTGAGGCCAAGAGCTTTTTGAACAAGCAGGAAAGCTGCAATGACAACGCCAGTGCTAATCCTGCTTTTGGGCTGGGGACCAAGGCGGTCAGGGCCAAAGCAGGGGAGGGGGAAAGGGCAGTGTGCCACCTCCTTCCACCCCTTGGAGCTGGGGAGCGCCATTCCAGGCTGCTCAGTGGAGCACAATTTGGCCAGCTGTCAGCGTGGGGAGATGTATGACGGAAAGAGGCTGCTTTGTTGCTCCCTCCACAGCAAAGGGGAACAAAATTCACTGCAGTCACCATGGGAGTAAATGAAAGCTCCGTTTTTCTTCTGCCTAGGGCTGTTTCCCTTTTGAACCTTACAGCAGTATCAGAAGGCAGGCCAGCATCAGGTTCCACTTGCCCCAGTGCCACTGGTCACGGTCACAACGGCTGTACACCAAACTGGCAGGGTAACACCTTTTAATGTGTTCACACATAACTGATACTAGGGCATCGATTCATTTAGAAGTACATTGTGCTAAGCTGCATTTTTTAATTCTATTTTTTAATTTTTTGGGTTTTTTTTTTTTTTTTTTTTAGTTTTGCTTTTAACTGTGAAAAAACTTCACAAACCTTCTTTTAAAAAGAAGGATGTTCATGATAGGGATTTAATTAAAAAATGGTTATATTATTGCAGTGTATTTTATTTAGGTCACTTTAATAATTTTTTAATTTTGTCAGGGCTTCTGTCATTGGGAAAATAGAGAAAAAAATTAAGTTATGGTGGTAAGAATTTAAACATCTATCAGTCAAATGGTCCCTTTTATGCTTTCCATTAAAAAAATCAATCACAGAAAAAGCATCAAGCAAATGTTAAAATAATTTATTTTATGACACAAATAGGTAAAAGACAAATTGTTTCAGAAATTATACTATGGAATACAAGCACTTAGCAACATTAAAAATAAATTAAGTTGGAGGAATAGATAGAATTGCATGAGGCAAGACAATAATTCCTTTCTTCTGGAAATAACCAAAAGGTAGAAAGTTTTTGTTTTGTCCAATTACCCGTTGCAGACATTTTACACTATACTTTTCAAAACCACGTCAGAAATAGGATATAAGACTGAAAGGATTTCTGTTATGTGAAACATCAGCTCTGCTATCCTTATCATTATGACCTTTCCACAACAGAAATTTCTTTTGGGTTCACCATTTACCTGTTTGACATCCATAATTTTTATTTTAAATTTTTTTTTGCATCAAGAAACAGCTTGCTCAAGGTAGCATGGAAATATACAGAGTTGTGCTCAACAGAAGCTTATTTTTAGTTCTGAAATATCACTTCAGTAGTTCAGTCCCAGAACTAGTTCACAGCACAGATATTTTTACTTTCACCTCTGCATTGGCATGTCTTCCCAGAGATTAGTTGTGATAGTGTGGTGTTAATGGAAAGCTTTTACAATAGGGGAAAAAACCCCACAGAAATGTAAGAGAAAAATCAAACAATTCTTATGAGGCACTTAATTTCATACTTTGGAATAGAAATGCATCTACTTCATAGTAAATATGCAGAAAATAACATTCTGCTAACTCCACAATTGCTTTTAATATAGGGTTTAATATACGAGTTGATAGTAGAAAAGCTTCTGCTTATAGAATCAGTGGCATTAAAGACAGCCTAAACAAAGCTTGCTTGTCTTTACTGAAACTTCATTGGTGTTGCGCTGTTATACATATTAACTGCTAGTCATTATTGTGGTCTGTGGAGTTGCCATTAAACCTGAGACTGACCCAGCTCCTTGCTAATTGCATTGCCCTTAATGAGAGGTACGCACGGAGGTGATGTGCACACGTGGCTGGGTTCTGAACAATTCTAAATGTCTGGCTTCCTTTCACTACAGGGACACACACACAGCACAATGAATGAAGGAATGCATGGAGGGCTCCAAAAGAAAGAGAGGAGCGGGTAGGATCTCAAGGGCAGTTCAAAAATGGTTGATAACAACAAGAACCTAACCTTGAACTTGGAAATGTCACAGTCATAAGACTAAACAAGCTACACAGGAAAACATGGGCAGAGAGACGATTTATGCCACAGCTCTGGGGCAACGACAGAGATACATCCTCTCTTCCAAATCTTGGCTGTACCTGACCTGTCAGTGCCAGCTGTGAAAATAGCATGAACGCCTTGCTGTTAAATTAAGCAGATCTCCTGATGTGATCTAATGAATTCAATTTCTATAACTAAAACTATAAAAATGCCTTTGCTGATAGTATCTGACATAAATAAGAGCACAGAAAGGCATTTTCTGCAGGAGAACCCTGACCAACATTTGCCTTTATTCTGCTGGGCTCCCTGTGGTTTTAGCAGCACTAACAAAATAGGACCTTAATTTTAGAGGTTGGTCAGCTGTAGCAAATAAACGTCAAAAGCAATGAAATGAGCTTACACAAAACACACAAGGCCTTTAGAAAAAGCTAGGGAAACATAAAGAGATCAGAAGCTTCTCTCCTCAAACGTGAATCCAGAATCATCCAGTTCTTACTGATGTTTTCATACTAGAATGGTAGTAATAGTTCAGATTTTCTTCACAGCAAGAAGCATTCAGTTATTTGAGGCAGTTAAGAAAAATCGCAGATCACACCAGCACTCCAAGCACTTCTGCTGAACAAGACAGCAGATTGCAATATTGCTTCTCTGCTTGCTTCTTGCAGCGCTGCACATAAAACCTGTAGAAAAAATGTTATGCTTCAGAATGGAATTTTCTCCATTCATCATCTGATTATTTTATAATTTTATTAATTATAGCTCATCTCAATTCAGTGCCTCATTAGATGAACAGATGATTTGGTGTTATTGACAAATGATTGTGTGATACATATGAATAATCAATTACAGTAATACTCCATGAAATGACAGTGAAGTTAAATGGATTGAAAATACCACCCTTCATGGGCTCCTGCAATCTTTTCCTTTTGAATGTCAATCATGAAAGACAACCCAGCAGTAAGCAATCCCTGGGTCAGACAGATGTGTGGCACACATTTTTGGCTTCCTGTGTATGAACCAGTCCCCAGGTGATTGTATCTACACTGCTTTTGGATTGCATCCTTTAAACGATAGATAGCATTGCCTGACAGGAACTTCCCACCTCAAGGATCTAGCTAACAAAGCCCCAAAAACATATCTATATTCTACTTTATTCCTTTTATTAATTCATTTACTAGTAATTCACTTAATATGCCTCTCAATTACTATTGATCATTACTAGCACTGGTAAGCTAATAAAATACTGAATACCAACTAATCACACTTTTTCTTTAAAAGAAAGTACTTTTTGTACATTTTATGTGACAACACTTGCTTCGAAATTGTAATTGAAGGAGCTACTCCAGTATATGGCTTCAGTGTCTGGTAAAATCCTGGAAAAGATTATTTGGGGAAGTATTGAAAAACATCTGTAGGACAAGGCAGTCATTGGTCACAGCCAGAATGGCTTCACGATGGGGAAGTCTTGCTTTTGATGAAGGTGATGCTCACTTTGGTGATGAAGGGAAACCAGTTGATATCATCTTTTGGGCTTCAGCAAAGGTTTTGATACTGTCTCTCACAGGATCCTTCTGGACAAAAGGTCCAGGAGTTAGCTGGATAAAGACATCATGTGATGGTTGACCCACTGGGTCACCGGTCAGGCACAAAGAGTTACAGTGAATGGGGTGACATCAGGCTGGCAACTCGTCACTAATGGGGTTCTGCAGGGCTCCACCCTAAGCTCAGTTCTCTTGAACATGGTAATTAACATCTTCAACACAGGACTTGAAGAAATACTAAGTAAGTTTGTTGAGGACACTAAACTGGGAGGAGCTATTAAATCCCTTGAGGACAGAGAGGCCCTGCAAAGAGATGCTGAAAAATTAGAGAGATAGTCAATCACCAACTACATGAAGTTTAACACGGGCAAGTACTGGATTCTGCGCCTGGGATGGAGCAACCCTGGTTGTGTGTATAGACAATGAAAGATGGAACGAAATGCTGGAGAGGAGTGCTGTAGAAAGGGACTTGGAGGTCCTGGTCGATGGGTAGTTGAATATAAGTCACCGTGCCCTGGCAGCCAGGAGGGCAAAGTTTGTCCTGGAGGGCATCAAGCACAGCATCACCAGCCAGGCAAAGGGAGGGGATTGGGATTGTCCTGCACTGCTCTGCACTGGGGCGGCCTCACTTCCAGAGCTTGGGGCAGTTTGGGGTGACACAATATAAAAAAAACATTATTAGAGTGTGTCCAAAGGAGGGCCATGAGGATGGTGAAGGGCCTTGAGGCAGAAGCCATATGAGGAGTGGATGAGGTCACTTGGTCTGTTCAGCCTGGAGAGGAGGATACTGAGGGGAGACCTCACTGCAGGCACTGAGGGGCAGTGAGGGGCAACTTACAACTTTCTTGTGAGGGGCAGACGAGGGGCAGGCACTGATCTCTGCTCGTGGGTTGATCAGTGGCAGGACCCAAGGGAATAGCCTGAAGCTAAGCCAGGGGACATTAAGGTTGGATACCAAAAAATATTTCTTTACCCAGAGGGTGGTTGGGTGCTGAAACAGGCTCCCCAGGGAAGTGGTCATAGCACCAGCCTGACAGAGTTCAAGAAGGCTTTGGACAATGGTCTCAGGAACATGGTGTGACTCTTGGGGTGTCCTGTGTAGGGTCCAGAGCTGGACTGGATGATCTTAGTGGGTCCCTTCCAATGCAGAATATTCTATGATTCTGTCATGATTTAATATTCCATGGCCCACATAGCTCACTCTGTGCCATGGCAGGGGATGATTTATTTCACAGGGAACTGGAAAAATACCTGGTTTGATACGGATGCACTTTGCAAATACTTGCCAAACAAAATAATATTAATAATGCAAGGGGAAAATACTGGTAATTTATTAAATCCTGACACACCATTTTCAAGAAGGCTTAATCTTAGGAATGCTAATATATTAAATGTAGATATTGATGCTTATGCATATTAAATTATAAATGGATAAATATATGATTTTAAAAACTACAACTTCTTCCTTTGTTTCTCTGCAAAGTCTTCTGGGGAATTTGGATCCAAGTAAGGAACTATGAGGTTATTTTAAGAATCTTTTTTAGACATCAGAAAGAAGTAATATTAAAGGAAAGAATGCATGTATGCATGCAGTGGATTCTCCTCTGACAATAAATCAGACAGAACTACAGTGGAAAGCCAATGTAGATGAGGGGGAAGATCAGGCACTTGAAATCAGTCAGATGACTTCCAGAAATGTTAAGTCTGGGAGAAGACAAATAGGCATATCACTATTTTATGCCACTGAATCTATGATTAATAGTGACTGAAATATTTTTTATTACTACTTGTGTGCATTACAGTAGTGCCTTAAGGCATTGTACAACATATAGCAAGATAATATTTTTTGCCCCCGCCACATCTTATCTAAACAAAAGGCCCTTGGCACAACAGAAAGCCACCTTATTTTCTTTCCTCTGTCACTTGGTGCAGAGGAATGTAAGAAAATGGAGGAAATAATCTGCCAAATTTACAGTGGAGACCTGGGGAAGGGACACTTGCCTCTGCTTACTGGGTGTTGTGTTTAGCTAGAGAGGGCGACTTACGTGCGATGTTCAGACTGGGGCTGTGCACAGAGCCGTGCCCCCAGCCAGGGCCCGTGTGCCCTCAGCCAACAGCAGTCCTCCTACTGCTTGGTCAGAGAAGAAATAATTCCATTGATGGAATTCTTGCAGCAGGAACTGGCAGAAAGACCATATTAAAGGTGAGCATGATGGCTGTGTGCAGATGTGAGGTCAATATGGACAAGACTGACTGGTCTGTTCCATAAAGGTTTGGTTTTTATTTTCATCTGAGAAATAAAAACTGTTAAAAGATTAAATGCTGTCCTATATTTTAAACTGGAATCTCCTTTCAGATAAAATAATTTATTCCAATTGTCAAAGCTCATCAGACTCTCAGTGTGAGTCTTGCATAAATGGGTTTATTCCTGGCTGTTTCATTTGCACACTTCATGAAATTTTTTTCCACCCATTTAATTTCATCAAAACTTTCTTCACAGACACTAGCAAACTTGCTGCAAGAGCACTGTAATGTAAAATACACTATCCCTTATGTTCCTGTGGGGAAAAAATAGGGTAAACCACAATATATTTTAATAATTAGTATGCTTAGAAAAATATCCATTTTAAAATGCTGTTCCTGAAATAGGAAGAATATGGAGGCACATGACAAATAAAGCAATAAAGCCATGCTTAGGGGTAACATATAGTAAAACACTGCTGGCTTGGATATGCACTTGCTGTTTAAAATCTCCCATGGTAAAATTCGTAACATTCAGTATTCTAAAGTAGTGGTGTAAAATACTCCCATGAATTTGCAGTGCCTGGGAATATTATTATGTCACCAGCGTTGTTATTTTTCTCAAGAAAGTGCTTCTCTGTTGCAAGAAAACTCATCAAGTGTTGAATGTGATGAACATGTTATTGCAATGGCACAGGGCTTGGGAAACACAATAAAAGGCTGAGTTTTCCTCTGGCTGGTTTGGTTTGAATGCAGCTTTGAATACAGGGCAGGTCCTATGCAGGGAGGGGTCTTGCCCTTGTCCAGCCTTCTGTGGGGCAGCCAAAATTACTTCAGCTGCAGCACATCCTCCAAAATCTCCTTGGCTTAAAGACCACAGCAATATAAGAGCTGTTAAGTCTAGAGAAAACAAACAAGGCCACTGTGATCCTCTCCTGCCATCATGCATATTTGGTTTTATTAATGAAAAAATTATGTATTTAAGAAGCTTTCACCTTGGGGAAACAACTAGAAAATATGGAGAATTACTAAATAAGGCCTAAAGTTTAATTCCACAAAGTAGATGATATCTCATGGTGAATGCTGTATATCATTTGTATTTGCCTGAAAAAAAAATTGCTTCTGTTATCGTCTGGTCCTGAAGCACATCCAGAAGGGAAATGGAAGCAGAGCTGCCTCAAAAACTGACACAATCAGACAAATATTTTAAAAAGCCTACAAAGATTTTACGCCCTCCAGTAGGCTGAGGCTAAACAGGATTTGTCAGAAGCAGGAGCAGGTATCAAGACAGGCTTTGTCAAAAGCGGAAGCTGATGCTGGAGTGGTAAAGATCAGAACCATTACTCTTTACAGTCAGTTCCTGTCAGTATAATGCCTTTGAAACAGCCACTCTCCAAATTAATGTTTTCCAGTGAGATGGCCTTTGAGAGACAAAGAAACAAACAAATTAATCTGGAAGAATGAGCCTGCCTGATACACTGATAAATCTGCTATGACAATGTAAGTCTTATTAAACACTAAGAAACATCATTTCCCTAGCCTCTGGGTCAAAGGCAAGTTTTAAGGTTAATAGGGGAGATCAACATTTTAAAAAATGTTACATGGACTACATTTTTTTTTGTATTCTGCCTTTCACGGGAAATTCATAAGCTTAAAAATATAATCCATATTATGAAATTTTATCCAAATATCAGAATATTTTGAGTTATAGGGACATAACTGAAATGGCATGACACACATAATGTTAAAATTCAAGAAACAAGTAGGTCCCAGGTCTTCTCATATATAACCATTCAAGTGTTCTTGAACATCAGCACTGGCTTGCCTTCATGAACTCTGATAGAGTCACACACACGATCTTTGCTCTGACTGCACAGAGATGAAAGATAGGATATCTAAAGCATATTGCCAAGGAAATAACTCAGGCTAGATAAAAGGAGTGCTTTGCAGAACAGAAAAGTTAATGTTACTATTGATTAGGATGATGTATGCTACAGAAAAGTAAGGTGAAAGCACAGGGGCTGCCTACACACAGACTTTCCTTTCAGAAGCAGCCGCAGTTTCAGAAGAGTTTTTTCTTGCAGTTTATGCTGCTAGAGAAGGTTTCCCCTGAGCTGAAAGGTTTTTGCAGGGGGCAACGGTACAACAGCTTGACCTGCTATACTCAGGGGGGTTCCTTGGCCCAAAAACCTCTTGAGTTTGCTTCTTCAAGTAAAAAAATGACTCCCACTGTGAATATTCATAGAAAGAAAGAGACTGACACAGATATTTATGAAAAACCCCACACTTCCCACTGCCACAGCCCGAAAAACTCATCAGGTGGAAAAGAGTTATACAATACCTTATCCTTTATACTCCACAATCCTCATATTTCTTCCTGTCAAAGCACATTATGTGGCCTAAGTAACTGCCTGATGGGACAAAAATCCTTAGTAACAAGATGTTACTCCATGTTCTCTTATTGGTTGGTCTCCGTCACAGTAAACCATATTTT
The DNA here is from genome assembly GCA_013400495.1 of Nicator chloris. NCBI lineage: Eukaryota > Metazoa > Chordata > Aves > Passeriformes > Pycnonotidae > Nicator > Nicator chloris. The sequence goes on from WAAE01016129.1 coordinate 24,810, forward strand.
CATGCAATAAGATGAAAGGCCATTAATTTTCTTGTGCTAAAAAACATGTGCTTAATGTACCTGCTGCCTCTGTGTGACAGGTAATGGTGCCAGGCAGCTTTGGATTTATCTCAATACTCAAAAGAGGAGTTGACTGAAAAACTTGAAGGCCCTTCAAATACCTTCCCTGCTAGGAGGGAGCCAGTGGATTCTCAACATGTCACAGGCACTGACATGTTGAGAAATCCCATGCTGAAAAGCAATCAGTGCCCCTCAAAATTAGGGTTGACCTGCATGGACAACTAGGAAGCCAAAAAGACTTTTACAGTCTCATTCTTGTCAGTCTCACTAGTTTTTTTAGTCTCATTATTCATTTAAAAAGTTGTGATCTAATATCCACTGTTAGAGGTAGGGACTTTAGACAGAATGGCTCATAAGAGGGATAGTCTTATCTAGACTCAGGAGGAAACCTCGTTCATGCTCAGGTGGGCAAATCCAACTCATTCATTCACACGTGCCTTGGTTCAGGAAAAAAGCAAACCGGCATTTCTTTGTCACTGCCACCGAATGCCCCTGTCGGTGCACAAAATTAAAAATGTCAGAAACCCCGCAGGTGATCGAGAGCTGTGGGGAGAACATTTTGCGGTGCCGTCTTTCCCATCAGCCGCAGGAAGGCTCGCTCTCTCTGTGCTAGCTGACGGTGCGTCACCCAGCGCACACCTACGGTTCACAGGCACGGGCTGACGAACCCCCACACCTGCTAACTTCAAACCAACCGCTTGAGCACAACAGCCAAGGCAGCACAAAGCTTTGTGGGGGTGAACTCCAAGGAGATTTTTTCCTGCCCTAGCCAGCAGGTAGGCTTCCCAGCCACAGCTCGCTGTCACCATGGTGATGTTCCCAGCCCTCCCCAAAACAGCCAGTTTAAGGCTAATTTGGATAAGGCTGCACTAGCTGCAGACATTTTAGTGACTGCAGCAGAGACATAATCATAGCAATAAAGGGTTTTCAGAAGGATTTCAAAATAGCCAGGTAATCTTTATTTTAAATGTCTGCTGACACTATTCCCACTGATGGAAAGAGGACAGGTGCAGGGGGTGAACAGGGGTGGGCAACTTTCTTGAGTAAGGCAAAATGCAAGGGAGTGATGCAAGCAGCCCAGATTGCTTGTGACTGATTTGATACAATGGCACAGACAAAACCACAATGATGGGTTTATGTCCTCAATTTTTTCTTTATATTGCACTGTTTACTTAGGTGTAGAGCTTCATATGAAAAGAATTAGTTTTCTTATCTTTTGGGCACCACAGATGAGCTTAATTTTCCTGGTTTTTTTTATTAATTCCTTATAGTAATATAAAAAGAAAGTAACTCATTTACATACAAAGCAAATTTTGAGACACAAATTAAACAATTTACACAAACAAAACTATTATTCAATTTATCTGTATCTGAATTTCTTTCCACATTACCTTCTCTAATCCTGGAATTAGTACACGAAAGCATCAAGTAACAGTGTCCTCTCATTCCCTTATCTGCTACACACCTCATTTGTACTCATTCCAGCACTACGATATCTCAATAGCCAGAAAAATCACTTTACACTGCACATATTCAGATTGCACTTCCTTGGAAATAAATAATTCAATGCTACCTATTCTATAAACACCCCCATCGCAATCCTCCAGTAACCATAAGGATAAGCTGCTTTAATTGAAGCAGAGACCATGGTCTGGATTATAACTGTGTTTTAATGTCTCTTAAGAGATTCCCTTAACAGCTATAACAGATTGCTTAAGTAAGGTGCTGTCTCTCTTCAGAGTAAAATATTTTAAAATAAAGATAACTTGTAAGTGTATTTCTTTTCAAAGCTTATACAGCCAGCTCGATCACTGTGATCATGCCTGTTGACACTGACCCAGAAGGCAGTGTTGCTGCTTTCTCTTTAATGGGTAATAGGGCACCAAAGACATCTTCCTTTACCCTGTTAACAGGTACAAATTAATCTGAAGACTTTGAAGAATGAAAGCTGCTTGGCAGTGTTTCCAAGTGGTCAATCTTCTGTACACTGCACTTACAAAAATAAACTCCTTTCCTCAAAAGACCAACTGCTCACATACACCATCTCAGCTAGATGAAGGGAAGAAAAGAGGAGGTGCCATTACAGGCTGAAGAGCTGCTCCTAAAACTGGGTGTCAAACATGAGCTGTGTACTACAGGGAATTAATGCCTAGCAGCTGATACACTTTTCAAATGTCATCCTTACATATTGCCTACCTTAAATCTGTAGATGCAGTTGAGAAATGAATTAAATAATCTCCATGGAAATTCCTGATGCGGTGTTTGAATATGTTCTAAAATCCTGAAAAAAAAATGTAGAAAGAGCTCTAAAGGCTGATTATACTATAAAAGAACAAAATTAGCTACTTGAATACTACCCCTCGACACTTAAGAACCAAGAAAACACCAAGGTTTATCTTGAGGGTAGAACAAAAATTTGTAACTCTCATACCAGTTAACAGCAGAACTTGAAGAAAATGTCAGCTGAAACGCAGATGGGCTCTCCTGCAAAACCAGATTTTGCTGTCATGTGGTTTGTTTGGACATCATGGCTTGATAATCAAGTTACTAAGCTGCACTTCAAGAACCTCACCTTTGCTACTACTTGAATGTCTTCATTTCTATTCTTTTAAATTTTAACTGCATGGAAAATTTCTACAGTTGTACATTGATTTTGTGCCCATTTATTTTTAATTTAATAATATTTTTTCTTTCATATTATAATTAGCAATTAGGATTCTATTTTGTCTATTCAGTTTTATGTTTGCACCTTAATCTGGAAATCAGTCAACAGGCTGAATTTTACAACTAGAGGGTGCTGGTGGACCATAATGTGAGACGGTATGCAAAACTCTTGATGACCTTTAGTAGAAAGAAGAAAAATAAATCAATTATTACTGCTCAGTAGGACAAGCTAATATATTCCAAGGTAATACAAATATTGCAATATTATCTAGTGTAAGTAAAAAGAAAATTAATACTTTATAGCTGATGCTTGGTTTCATTTTAAATTTAGTTTCAAATTTGCAGTTAAACTTCGCTTCTGGCCTTAGTTTTTATGCTGTAATGAACAAAAAACCTTTATCTGAACAATAAGCATTCTTTTTGCTTCCCTTTGTGTGAGTTGGAAAGCAATTACAGTGTATTATTGATTAAGTGCTTTTTGATAAAACACAAAAGCCATCAAGTAAGCAGGAAAGCAAGAAGGAACAAAGATTAATTTAACAATAAAATCTATAATTGAGATTTTACAGATAGAGTGTGGACATTAATTACAGATAAATCATTTAATAAGCGTTCTAACAAGAAAATTATCTTCCAAAATTCATATAATTTCCAACACAAGGTAATTATTTTTTTGCCTTCCAGTATTGCAAGAAAAAATACAAGTATGAGAATAAATAATGTCTATAAATATACTATTCTGTATGTATAAAAGTTCCCTCTCCCATCCTTCCTCTCTTTCATTTATCCTTATTGCTTCTTAGAGTCTCTGACAATTCTGCAATTACCTTCAACTAACAGAAATATTAAAATTTTGAACTAGACCTTAAAGATATCATTTCCCTCAGCCCTAGTTCAACACAGCTCAATAAAATCTGGGATTCACCTTCCATTTCTTTGGATCAGAAAGAAATCCAAAGGACAAACTGTGGCTGCTTGGTAGAGTGGCTGCCTGAAACCTCCATGAGACATGGGCCAGGAAGCTGGTGGAGTGCATGTGACCATACTGTGAAGAGCAGATCTCTTCCACCCAAACATATGTCGCTGCAGCCAGCCTGTTGATCACAAAGTGGCAGTGGTTTGAAAAAGCTCTGGGCGTGTAGGTTCACCAGATGTCCACTGAAGCCAGTGTGGCATCCCATTCCTCTTCTTACATTCCCACTTTTGACCTTTTGGTTGTGCAGGATCCTTATATGTGACAACATTCTTGTGGGGAACTCCTAAGCAAACCAACAGTCCACTTGTGGCCTGCATTAGCTCAACACATCCTGGATAAGCCAGAAATGTAGCACAGCAAGTGGGATTGTTTCTTTCTACACTATGGAACGTTTCATGTATTTAAACCCCTTTCCTAGCCTATGAGGGGCCAACAGTCCAAATTTCCTTCTATGAATTGCAAGGTTAGTGAGAGGTGCCTTATTTTCATATCGTAACTAGCTGTGGTGCCCCATCTCTACCAGCAGAGATGTGTATGGCACGCTCTCAAGGGCTGAGGCCAAGTCCCTGTTCTCAGGAAACACACTCTACTCACATGCCTACCTACATGCAGCTTTCTTTTGGCCACCTTTCTTCTCATGACCCGCCCTTATGAAGGGATGTACCCTGGCATCCGCAAGAGACCACAGCTCCTGCCCTATGCACACCAAGGAGCTCATGTTAAGGTAGCCTCCATGCCACAGAGTTTCCTCTGGAAAATGGAAAGCAGTCTCCTATCAGAACCAGTTCATGCATAGGACCTTATTCTCCAAAATGTAGCAGCCAGATCAATGAGCTGGTGAGGGCAGCCATTAATTAACACATAGGCCCACCAGGGCTCACGAGAGTCTCAGCCCCTCAGACCTTAGGACACATTTTCACTCCTACTGGTGGCTACGTGCTAGCTAGCACGCAAACAGAAAAGGTATAATTATTGGTGAAAATGGGATTTCTTCTTGACAACTGGTTTGTTTAAAATGAAAGCTTTCAAGGGGATAAACAAAACAAATCAAGTAAGTGTCCAATGCAACAACAAAAAAATTGTGGCTGACGTACTGCAGGCTTGCCAGATGCTACAGAAGCTGAGCCAGAGGACAAAGTAATGTAAAAATTTATAACAAACCTGATACTGAGCTGCATCTTGTGATGCCTCTCCAAAACCCGTGATACTTTTAGTCTAGAAAGTGGCCCATTTATTTTTTATGTACTCTATCTAATTTGTGCCTAAAGAAACAGCAGTTAAAGTTTGCCCCAATGTTTTATTGCCAGCATATTCTAACACACTTAACTCTGCCTGCTTCATGGACACAGCTGTTGAGGTTTTTTTCCTAAATGAGCTGCTTTTACAAAATTAGTAGTTATCTGATCTTTATTTTTCCATCTAGACAAGATCTGCTTACTTGATGCTGCCTTCACTTACGAAATCTAAATAATAATGATTACACCTTAGCTTTTTCTTCAACAGTGCCAGCTGAAATTATACAAGAACAAGATGTTTGGTGGGTGTTTCTTTTTCCTCTGGAAATCAGCAGAAAAGCTGTTAAATACTACATATACTAGAATACTGATTTTAATAATACTCAACGTGCACATCAGTTTCATTGTCAGAAACACTTTAAATTTCTGTATGTTACTAATAACAGAAGAGCGTTATTCAGCTTTATAATGTGGTAGGCATCGTCCTTCATATATATTCCTAAAGCAGGATGTATGCTGTACATTTATATACAAAGTTGGTCAGAGCACAGACATTGCAGTGTCATGCTTTCATTCAAATTTCAGATGCCATATGTTCAGTACAATCGCACGGCATCAAGATGCAACATATTGCTTTGCAAATGCAAATAATTTCACACAGTGGCCTTCATGACTGGGAAGGGATAATGAAATGGGCTATACTTTACACATATGAAAAAATAAATAAAAGATTTATCATAAATATATGGACCAGTATATGACGTTGAAGAACAAGAAGCAAAAAGGAAACAGTGCTCTTGCATAAAGATCGATTCTCTTTGCTGCTGATGGAATGACAGGCTTGGGAGGAGGAGGCTTCTTGTTGTTCTTGGCTTGAGATTTCCCGAGCCCATTGTTGACTTCAATGGGCTTCCCATAACAGTCATAATTTGATAATTCAAAATCCCTTGGCAAGCTTCCAACGATGCTGAAATCATTGGATCTCAGATCAGATTTCGAAGTGCAAACTTTTTTGCATCTGGTCTCACCAACCTATGAAATAAAGAGTGAGGGGAATCATGATCGACTCACCACAACTCATTAGCAAACTTCATGCAGCTGCTAAAGAACACTGCAAACAAACATATAGGAAATTACTTGTTGATAGGGATACATTACATCAGACTAATTTGTGGCATGGTTATGTTATAAAGTACTTAAGGACGATCAGTCAATCATATCAACTAATCCAAACATTCATAATTTTGTAATTTTTCATGCACATGGTGCCTCATGCTCTGCATTCTGCTATAGTTAGACTCCTTCATTTTAAGATGATAGAAGGAGAGAGAACATTTTTGTGGGGAGTATTTTTAGATATTGATTCTGTGTTGATGAAACTGCAGGCCTAATACTATTCAATACTTGCATTTTTCTCAGCTCTGAAACCCATAGTCAGAATTAGCCTTAAAATTCAATGTTTGATGCAATTGATTTCAGTTTGTTCTGGTTCTAAAGAGTTATCAGGTTAGGATCCTATCCCTCATCCGAGGGTGACCATCTTGCATGGTGAGAAGCATTTTGTTTGTACCTAAGCAGCTTAGTGCCACTCTAAAGAGAGGTAACACACATGTAACACTGTTCTCAGCACTGCAAAAATGTTTAACTGGGAAATCTAAATCCAGCAACAGAATTCCTGTGTTTCCTATAGCTCCTTTAGTGCTCTTAGGGGTCAAGCAATACTTTTTTTTCTGTGGGGACACAAGGTTCCTATATTCCCTTCCTTGGATTTTATAAAATTTTTATTTCAGATTCAACATATGTCTAGGAGAACCAACCCCACTCTGTTTAGGGAGCTTGAAGTGATTTAGAGACTATTTGCACGGCACTATGCTTTGTGACTTGGGTAAACCTCTCCCAAACTTTCACTTCAATTGGACTACTCAGGAATGCAGAGGAACAAAAAAGAAGAAAAAAGAATACAGTCTATGAAATTGTTCATGTATATAACCTGAGCATTAGTTGAAAAAATGCTAGTTCACAAATCAGGCTATACCCATGAGCAACTGACATAAATGTAAGTTTCACTAGGGCTTCCTGGAGCCACTGGTTCACTAAAACTCAGTTATTCCAAAAGCTGCCCTTCTACCTATTAGCCTGTCTCTTCTCCACAATGCCCTCAGTTATTTTACCCTGAGCGCTCTCTACCTCTGGTTTTCTGCAGTTTTTGGCTGATAGTTTGGGATATTTGCATGGTCATATTTTGTAACTACTAAAATAATAATATTAGTGTCATAAAACACAGTACCAAGTTTATGGGTGAATAAAAAATATTCTGAAGAATATTATTGGCTTCTCTGTGACAGTGACAACTTATCCTGCATGGAAGGAACTGAGGCAGTCAGGAAGAGACTTAAGGAAGAGGCTTTTACTCCCATTATTGACAAAGCTGATTCTAGTGCAATGAAATCATGGTGCTATTCCTTCTGAAAAGAGTGGATACAAGTTCACAAATTTGCCAAAGTCCTATTTCTCATGAAAGCAGTACATTTTGAAACCAATGCACTAAATGGAGGTGCAGGTTTGTCCTGGTTTCAGCCAGGAGAGGGTTAATTTTTGCAGTAGCCAGGAGGAGGCATGGTCAGGGCACCGAGGTTATTTTATGTTGCCTCTTGTCATTGCCAGAGCTCTGGAAAGGGATTCTCTTCTGGCCCAAAGACCTTCCTTCTGGTCGACAAAATGTGCAGAGGGAGCCATCCGGTATTGTCTATTGTCAGAGAATCTTTCTGTGTGAATCATTTATTTTCTTACACCATTTGTTATTAATATTATTGCTGTTAACTGCTCATTTTCTTATCTCACTGCCCTTTTCAGTAATTTTTTCTTATCTCAAACTATGATGTTTACCTTTTGTGCCTCCATTTGGAGCAAGGAAGTGGAGCAGTTTGAGGTTTTAGTGGGAATACTAATTTGGAGAATACCATCCCTAAACCACCACAAAATCAAGATTCTGGATTATAAAAAAGAAAAACAAGATAGGTGTTCCCTGATGGTAGGACAATACTATACATATAAATTTCTTGCAGCTGTCTCCCAGTCCTCAAAAACCTGACAGCCTAGGACAGTGTTCAGTACTGGAGTAGCAGGGGCAAACTGTCTAGTAAGGTGGTGACTAAGACACAGGTAAACATGATTATATGACCCTGGGTGACAGGATGCTATTATTCACCGATCTGAGACATTCCTTCTAATCAGATCATACCCAATGACATAGGTACTAAAGACATAAAGCAGAGCCTTGTGCAATGAAAAGTGAACTTGCAGGACTGGGGTGCATGTTAACTGAAGAGTCACTGGAATATTAGATTTTTTCCATGGTCAAACCTAGCAAGGTTTAGTAAGGCCACTACAAGAAATAGAATCCTGTATGAAATTATAGGCTTTATTTTGGATTTGAAAAGTTGTAGTCCATTCCTCATACTACCAGCAATACCTCGTAAAATTCAGTGACACTAATTGTAGCCTAAGTTCTCTCATTTATAGCACAGAATATTCCTGATCCAACTGCAGTATCTAGGGTGCTCCCCTAAAGGCTGTTACAAGTCGGTTCTCATTCCCGCTCAGGACTGAGAGTGGATTCTAGGTCACCTCTGCCTTGTAAGCAGAGAACTGTTCACAGTATGTTCACACAGAGCTCTGCTTAGTTCATTGTCAGCTGGAGTACTGATTTATCAGGGTGACACAATTTTCCTTGTGTGAGGAACTCGGCCCAAATTTTTCTTTAATAACTATATGTTACTTTTGAAAATAATTTCATCTATTTCCTTGGCTTTACAAATCTGACATTCTTCTATTGACTACACTCAGCTACTGCCTAAACATATTTTTAATTTTTTCTCATATGTATCTTCAACTCTCCAATGTTTCTGTTGTTTTAATCTAAATTGACTCCAGTTGGCCTACAGCTTTCCCTAAACAATGTGAGGTAATACAAACTACATATGGTTATCTGCTTTGTATTCATTTTGTCTTGGTTTGTGCTAGAAGCCTAACAATAATCCTAACAATGCCTCTGCTCCTCCTCACTTTCCACATTTACTGCACAAAAAACTTACCAAAGGCTACAGGAACGTTTTCTGTACAAAAAAAAATGTTGTAGGACTTGATTTTAGAGTACTACACTGAAGATGTGTAAAGAAAAGTAAAATGTTAAATGTTATATCCTTTTGACTTCACCCTGACATAGAAAATATTTGATATCATTTGCCTTATCCTGTCCCAGCATCATGACCTGTGGGCCAGATCCAACCCACAAGATGCTGCCACCAGATTTATGGCTTTTCCCCAGCAGGGGATGGGGAGCAGCTGTTTGGGAAGGGAAGGCTTCTGAGGTTGTGTAGGGACATCCTGCATTTCCGAGGGAGCTGGGCAGCCACTCCTTGTCCCTCTGGCGTGGATTTGGGGGGGGCAAGGAGAGCACAGGAAGGTGACGGGTCTTGGGGCTTGGCCCAAAACACAGACCTAGTTCCCTGTTTCTTCCAGGACTGGACCACCTTGTCTAGGTTTGGTAGGATGGACAGAACACCTGTCTTTTGATGAACAGATCAGAAGTACCTAAAAACACCTCCTAGAATCCATAAGGCCCCTTGTGATGATCCTTTCTCATCTTTTAAAAAATTCAGGCTGACTGGTGTTCACTGCCAAGCTCAGCAGCTGCTGCTGCTCCAGAGCTGCAGCACGTGTGCCTCTGCAGAACACCCTTAGTTGCAGAATCAGGAGAATAATGTGAGAAGGAAATGGGGAAAGAGATGAAAGAATAACTGCTGCCTATGCATGCAGGCTGGCAGGGAGGAGCAACTAACTCCCCAACTCTGCCTTTGCTGCTTCTGGTGCTCCTCCTCACTTTCCACATTTACTGCCCAAAGTAGTTACACTAGATTTTCCTTTAAAAACATCCAGGATGGAGATTTTTTTTCCATGACCTTGTTCCTCAGAAACATATGTACCATATTTCTAACCTGAATTTATTTGGCTTCATTATTCAGGCACGAGGCATGACTATGGTTAGTCTGATTAACTGCTGGTACATAGAGTTGGTAACAAATCTAACCTTGATTTTTCATAATTCAGATGATGCAACCAGGCTGATATACAAAGGCAAGAAAAATGTTCTCAAAGAGTTTCTTACTTTCGCATCATTGCCTCTGTCAACCTAATTGACAATACTTAAAAAAGTTATATTCCATTTGATTAAATCAATAAACACACAGATCAACTTTAATTTCACTGACCCATTTATTAGCTAACATGAGGCTGAATTATGAGTAATATTAAAGATAATTAATACTTACAAACAATAATTATTAGTCAGTGCCCTGTAAGCTATGCAATATTCTCCACTGATTGATGTCAGGCTTATAATTATTCATGTTATACCACTTAGCTTTTAAAAGTACTGACACAAAGTTAGCTTCTTGCTGTGTTTTTAAAACCTTCCCAGATTTAAAGGATTTCTTAAAAAATCAACAATAATGTTCCACAGCACTCACAGACCAGCTCTGTAAAAAAAAATTCTAGATGCAACTTAAGCTAAAATCTTGATTGTAAAATGTCTAACTTTATTAGCTACTGTTTAACATTCTCGTCAGCTACTGTGAATGAGAGCTATTTCATCCACAGATTGAATATATCTGGCTTTTCCCCAGACATAGAGCAGAATTTGTTCAACACTTTTTTCAATTAATTCTTGATGCTTACAGCACCTCAACCTAGTATAGTACCATTACTCTTCTTACAAGGTTTTGTATTCTTGCTGTATATGCAAAGTAACTTCCTATTGCCCTCAGTCATGCTAAGCATAAATCTCTTTTCTTACTTACACAATTATTTTATTAAGTTCAGCTTATATTAATTGCTATTGCCTCCCATTTGCCAGTGAGAAGAAAAGAGAAATGCTTGAAGCTGAGTTAGTTTTACATCTTCAAGGAGTTTGTTTTCAGTTGTGTTGTTTGTTAGTTTTTGGAGTTCTTCTTAAATTAGTATAGCTTTAATTCTGGTTTGAACACTATTAGCTCACCAGCACCATTCACACTTTTTCTTTAAATTCTTCCATCCGGATTAGACAGTTCTCAAATTTGTGAAAACTGACCTTTCACAGCACCAAAAATACCAGGGACTGGATTCAATTTGTTTTGGGAAAATAGAATAAAGATCCTTCTCAATTGACTGTTCATCCTGTGATCAAGTCCTCTTTATCCATCAGGATGAAGTGTAATATAAAAGCCATCATTTTTGAGAGCAGAAATGTTTTGCCCATATCCCCAGGCAAGGCTTCAAACCTGCTACAGCACTGGCAGCTTCTCAAGCTCAGCACGTGTCCCTCAGGCTGAAGAGCTTCCCCACTGTACTGCTGTGTCCCCTGCCCTACACAGCACGTCCTCCTGGCCACAAAACCACCTCTGCTGCTGTGCCCCCAACCTCCTGCTGGCACGCAGATCTGTCCCCAGTGCTACCACTTCTGTAAAGGGCTTCCATGCAAGACTAAGGGGTTGTTTTTTAACAAGCTCTGTTATTCATCTCTCTTGCACTTGTTTCATGTTCTTCTCTTGCTCTTGCCATGATAGATGCAGATCATCAATAAAGTAATGATTGTTTAGCATTAGTCTGTATTCACAGACATTTCTGGTGCAGCTCAGCAGGAATATGCTACTACATTCCAAATATTCCTTGCAAAGTACAGGAGAAAAAATATTAATACCTAAAATATGACAGTATTACGGCACAACTTGGAGGTTGGCAGGGACCTCTGGAGATCATCTAGTCCAACCCCCTGCTTAAAGCAGACTGCTCGGGGCCTTTTTACGATCGTGTTTTGAATTATCTCCAAGGATGAATACAGGAGTCACTGGAGCAGAAAGTACCTACTCTGTACCTGAAATGCTGTCAGGAACTATTAAAATAGGCTGCAGCCTGTGGTTTTGTGTACAAGGTAAAATGTAAGCTGGGTTTTTGGTGGTTCTACAATAAAAAAATTGAGTATGGAGTGCCACTTGAGGGGAAAAACCTGGGAAGACTAGGTCACCACAGGTCATCACCAGTGGTCAAGTACATTATAACTCAGTAGAGATGAACATAACCCATCTCAGGTTTCAGAGCCTAGATGTGGCTCTGACAAGATAAAGCAAGCAATAGCACCACTTCTTTTTAAAAATAACTGGCATTAGAGCTATTACCAACACTTGCATAGTGCTATTCATCATCTGCCAGAGCCATTCTTTTAGCAAATGTTCTCTCCAGTCATTAGCACATTATCTGTGGGGGACAGCTTCTATAAATGGCCTTGATGAAAATGTGACTTTTCAAATCGAGGGGTGTTGTTATAGTTAACAGTGCAATCTCTCACTGTAATCACGTCAGCAATGAAAGCAAAAAAAAAAATAATGATTCATCTTCAAAACATTTCCCTTTTTGCTTGTTTTTCTCACTGTATGATGTTTCATTGCTAGGAAACACATGCAAACTCCTGCTGAGGATTCCCAATAAAAAGCCAGTGCAAGCAGTTATCACCAGATTGCATAATTTTCTCCTCTGTTTAGAACAGCATCTACTTGCAGCCGCTTTGAGCTAAGGGAGCCAAGCTGTACTTTCTCGTGGCTTTTTGCCTGTGAGTGCATAGCCACTGCTTCTCCTAGAAAAACACATCAGAAGTGCTTATTTTCTCTTCTTTTCCCTAGAGATTCAGGGTGATCTTGACAGACAGACCACTTGACTTTAATCGGACAGTCATATTGATAAACCTCTGGGTTTAAAATGGCACTGACATTTCAAGGGATTTTGTTGGAGGGAGCATGACTCATAAAGCTTGGACTTGAGGGGTTGGTGTATGCTAGCAACATGCAGTTTTTACATCAGCCAGTTCCCAGGATCTGGTGAAGTAGCTGTACATCCATGGAAGTCTTTCTCCATCTTTGGCTGATTGGCAAATCGTGAGCACTCTTTTCACCCTGCCATCTTCACTGTCACTGTTGGTGATTATTGGTCATGATCACTGACTATTGACAGTGACAAAAGTGCTTTCTGCTGAAAACTTTCGGTGGACCCTTGCAGGTTCTGTTACAGGGGGTCTCTTCTCCTAGCCTGCAATTACGAATTACATTAAGCTCTTAACTTTTAGGGTACACTGAAAATCTTATCCCTTTACTCCATAAAAATGGAACAATAGCCGCTTGTATTTTTAAGGATTATCGTGAGGTTTTGTTACAGTTGTTTTTTACTAAAATCAAATATGCCAAGTCTCCAAACCAGATGCCATTTTAACTTTCACAAATGGAGCAAGCACATGAAAGCAAGTTGTTCCACAAAGATTGGAACCAGGGATGCCTGATCACCCCACTTGCTTCCCTCTGATCCTTCTCACACCAAGGATCTCAACCCAGGAACTCCCCTGTAGCTTACATGCAGGCCCTTTCCCCAAATCTGCTGCAGAGACATCACTGCTGCAGCACTGCTAAAGCAGCAAGGGCACAACTTGCTGCTCAGGGAACACAAACTGCCACAGCATTAGGATCAGGGGCATTTTAAAGTGAAATAAAGTAACTTATCTTTTTAAATCTGATTCCCCTCCAATAACTTACAGATATGTATTCAGCACCATTCAGTTAATGTGCTGTATCCCCACTTGGAGTTTTCTGTTTCCATGTCTTCCACTGGCTTTACCTTCAAGTCCCATCTGGTCTATCCACTATTTCAAGCCCAGCTATGCTGACATTTCCAGCTAAATCCTCACTTTTGCCTGAATATCACCTCCTATGTGGAAAAAGAACATCCTTAAACATTTCTATAGGACATATACTTATTTCAGGGGTCCAGTTATAAGTCATCCTTCCCTCCTAAAGTTATACTTTATATTGGGCCACCTAAGTCTTTCCAGATATTTAGCAAAGTATTTGCTCTTGCCTCCCACACAATCCTACATGACCGTGATACTGTAATTTTTTGTTAGCTCCTGGCCTCTTTTTGTTTCATATTCTTTATGCCTTTCAGCATACAGTTTTTTTCCATTACCTGCTTCTTTAATGTTTCTCTCCCTTGCATATTTTCCATATGACAAATGCATTCCCTACTTGATCGTTACTAGGTCTGTATGGCGGCAATCCAAATTTTGTGGGGCAGGTCTGGTTTAGGATTAAAAGTCAGAGCTACCAAAAGATTTACACCTGTTCTGATTTAGGACTTTAGTACAGGCTTTTCCAGGGCTGAGAACTTTCAAAATACTCCTACGCACTAGCAGGTTCAGAGAGGGAATTTTCAGCTAGGCAGATTTATAGCTTTCAAATATATAAAATCTAGCATCACTGTCCTACCACATCCTGATGTCAAATAATTCATTGCTCTGGGACCTTTTTCCGGTCTCAGCCTGGTCATCTTCCCAGAAATTACCAGCCCAGGACACATTTCCTCTGGTAGGTTGTGTTTCAAAGCAGGTGGATTAATTCAAGCTGGATCATTAGCTATGAGCCACTCAGCCACATGATCAACTTTTACAGCAAGGGATAGCTATTTCCACTATGTCTTGGCAAGCAAATTTTTTGTAAATCTTTGTATAAAAATAATCAGAAGCTACTAGAATGTTAAAGGTCTCATAAAAAACAGGGACGACCCTGAAAAGTGCAGGTCAAACATGAGAAGCTGAGGCTGACATTACAAGATCATGGAGGGGAGATGCTCTGAGGGGAGGGTAGACTGAATTCTGAATTCTAAAACCTTCAGTCTACGAGAAGACACCATTCACATTGCTGCTGTGGATAATGATTCCCCTTCTAAGCCTTAAAACACAGTGTATACCAGTGCCTTCTTGAAAAAAAATTAAAAGACGGAAGCACAACAAAGGTGATAATAGACAATTTTGTTTTCCACATGGATATGACAATAGCGTGTACCTTAAAGGGTTTGCATATCAAGGAGAATCAGTAATTTAGCAATTGTTTTTGTTCACACTACTGAAAAAACTGTAATTTTTTGTTAAACTTGTAATTGATCAAGATGAACATTTAACACTATTTAAGTACTGGAATTAGGAAAAAATTATTATATGCTTCTCTGCTGGATTTTTGCAATTATTTGGTCAGAAGAAACACAGCTGAATTTGGGACCTGTAGATTGCTGAACACAAAATTTACACATTCAACTCAGGGAAAACAAAACTGCAGCAGAGCCATTTTCTTTCTACTTATTCTCATGTTATCTGGGCTTGGGGAATTACTCATGACACAAGTCAAAGCAGTCATGGGGTTACCCTAAACTGAGACTAGTTGCCTACCAAGACAGTTGCCAAAGGTTATTCTACCAGATGAGAATTATGGTAGTTAAGTGCACTGTTCTGCAAAACCTGCAGCTCTTCTGGACTGGGGGCGATTAGTTATGGGGCAATCCCAGCTAGACATTAAGACAGGATTTCAGCCATTCTTGCATAAACTACTCCTTCCTTAAAGAAACATTGAAGTCACAGTGTACTAATACTTACTACTTGGATCTAGCCTAATAGCTTTCTTTTATCCAACAGGATTGCTGAGTCATTGAAAAGGACAAGCCAAATTCATATTAGACGTAGAATAACATATTTTCTTCTGCAGAATAAATGTCAAGTAAATATCACTTAGGACTGAAGGCAGTTGGACTGGGATGTCTGATAACTCTTGAAGCACAAACAGGGACTTCTAAAATATCAGGAATTCAGCAACATGATGGAAAACTTCGGCCTGAGTGAAGATGTACATGTCATCTTTAACCATAGGGTGAAACCTGACTGATTTACACATAAACTCCATCTGGCAACACAAGAAATGCAGGAAGTATTTGATACAAACAGACTGGTCTTTTGTCTACAAATGCCACAACTTCTGGATTCCTGGCTTCATAGGCATGTGATGCAGTGCAGCTGTGGCCATCCCAGGGAAAGCAATGAGCTGGGTGTTATTTGAGTATGCTCTCAGCAAATACTGTCTGAGAGTTCTGTCTTCTGCATAGTTACAGTTTGACAGCTGCTATTTATTGTGAGAAAAACAGCAACTGTAAAGCTGCTTGCTACTTTATTTACCTGAAGCTAAGCAGCAACCAAGGTGCTAGGATATCAAAAGACAAATTTTTCACTTAGAACTTCTGACCCCAAATCACTGGGGACCAATTGGTAAGATTGCTTGCAACTAGTTACCAGCACGTTTTTAATGTCTTGGCCTCTTCCAAGATTAAGCACTATTCAAAATTATTACAAACAGTATATTCCTGGAACTGGGTTAATAGAGAAGAATGCTGATTTTGCATACAAAGCTTTGCAGCTCCTACCTGTAAAGTGCTGATGTGAACAGGAGTCCCTGTGCCATTCACAGTGTTCTTCTTGGCAGCATTTCCACCCTTCCCTTCTGCTTGCTCTGCCTTGGCAATCTTTGCTTTTTCAGCTTCAATTCTCTTTGGATTGTTTAGCATTACCTGAACCACAGCATATTCCACCAGGGATGCAAACCCAAAGAGAAGGCAAACTATCAGCCAGACATCTAAGGCCTTCACGTAAGACACTTTGGGAAGTTCAGCAGCAAGAGTGGTACATTCAGATGCCAAGCTGAGCACTGAGAAAATACCTACAAAAAGAGAAAACAATATATTGACCAAGAAATCTTCCCTTTAATGACACTGGCTCTTCCTCTGAAACAGACAATAGTGAATGATGTTTTGCAACAGTAAATGGGACTTCACAATGTGGTCGGTGCAGCAGGTGTACAAAGTGCACATGCCTTCAGCTAATGAACAAGTTAAACACTTAGGTAGGATAGTGCAGTTAATGATGAATTATTAATAATGATTACCTTCATTTTATAAACAGAGAAACAAATAAGTGAGGCTAAACTGGTTGTTATGGTTTCCCTGTCCCATCACATATCACACAGCTGGGAAATGGGCTTCCCACAGACTTATCTTACAATGTGCATCTAATTCTGGGAAGGTGGAAGAGAAATATATGACACTCAAACCAAAAGACTCCAACTCCTTTAAATTAGACTAGCATTGTCTCAGAAGTCTAAACTGTGCTATAGCAGAAGCAATTCTCCGAATGCCCTGTTCACAAGTGTGATTTTCAGACCATAGGTGAAAGGGAAGTTTTTGCTGAAGAGAAAAGCTGTACGAGCAAATAAAAAAGCCTTTGTTCCCAATTCACTGAGAAGATGAAAACGTGGAGGTGACTCAGGGTCGACAATCATTCCCTATTTGAGCTTCCAGGATCCAGAGGAAGCTTTCTAGGTAAAGGGCATTTCATGAAGTCCTTATGATGAAAAAAAGCCCTCATGTGAAAAGGCTGTTAAAAGGTCACACTCATCATGGATTTCACCAAGCATCTCCCCTAATAAGGCTTCCAAATGCCACCATCAACACAGGATTCATATCACAGGAGACAAAATACAAGCATGACCTCGAAGAAAGATTTCTCACAGGCACCTGTGAAAATAGTAGTATGAACAGCTACATTTGGAAAAGGCTAACTTTAGAAATGGTTGTCATGTGGGGAAAACTTAGTTCAATCTCCAAGTTCAGAATGTCCCATTTTGGTTTTGTGAATGCTAATGACAAAAATCTTTATTTATGAGTGGAAAGCTTAATGAAATAGAATTGATGTCTATAAAAAATGCTGGCCAAAAGGAGATATTCAGTTAGTCTCAACTATGTTTCTTATACTGCATATTTTTTTTAATTCATAGGGAGATGATTTCCTTCAGATCCATTTTAAATAACTGAGGGTGTGAAAATGTAAATGAAAATGAAACTATTTGTATTAGCCTATGAAAATATTCATTTCTACTTGATCACAAACAACACATTCTTTAGATACTGTTCCCATTTGGACTTCAATAAGACTGATATGATACTTTATTTAGCATTAATCTCAAATGGACAATTCATTAGCTCTTAGAAAACTGAAGCATAAAGAAATGTTTGCAGTCATGTGATTTTAAACCACAAAATTTTATGTTTTATTTAGAAATGAGTAGTATCAATGCATCACTGCAAAGCTGGATTTTTTCTTTTTTTTTTTTTTTTTTTTTTTTCTTTCTCCATGGGGATAATAAAGAATGACCAGATGTTTTACCTCAGAACAGAATGATACAGCAAATACCAAACTGAATCCTGAGTGTACACTCTGGCTTACTTTCCATCTACTCTATCTGAAGCATTCACATACAAATATTCACATGTGGATAAAGAGTGAACATGGAATGCTTCTCTTTAAAAAAAAAAAATTATTTTCACTTACCAACACCTGCAGACTGGGGATGAACACTAATTATGGATCTCAAGGAATTGCATTAACAAGTAAAAAAAGGCCATACTGCCTCTTAATGTATCTAGGACACATTTGCCTGTGTCCAGCATGCTGTTCATTCTCTAAAAGTGTACTGTACCAAGTACCATGCATGGCTAAGCTTGACTGCTGAAGGTCAGCCTCTATCCTTCTTCTGAATAACCAAATTAGCCAAAACACAGACTGATTCAATGTCTTGGGTACAGTATCTTTTTCTTACCAACTTTAAAATGTTTACTATCTTAACATGTGATAATTAGTAGCGTTTGGTGCCAAAAATATTTGTAAACCCACTTTTTAGACCTTAAAATACTATACCTTACAATCTTGCATTGAATTCTACAGAACTAATTTACTAACTTATAAATTCTAGCTGAAAAGATTTGTGGAGCTTTTATTAACATGTTCAGTAGAGCAACTGAGGTCATGTTGACCAGCATCTAATTTCCTTTTGTATGGATTCCTATAATGAAAGGTTCACTCTCAGAGTGTAAGAAACTTCTAGGTTTTCAAGGTAACAATAAAGTGAGACAGAAGCACAGAAATATTTTATTCAGCAACCATTTGCTGCCTGATGAAGGTTGGCATGGCCTTGGAGACCCTCGTACCAGAGTTGTAAGCTGCACTTCTGGCAGCGGCTGCACTAGGCTCTTACTTATCACAATCCAAAGCTTAAGGCTCAAATGTGAGTGAGGAGCACAAATAAATAAACTGAAAGATCTGAAGTAGCTTCTCATCTAATAAGATCTGTAACTAGCTACTGGTACACTTTCCTGGGGCTAGATGTCATTTACTTGACACACAAATGCTAATCTTTTTATATTTCAAGGTCAAGGATGTCACTAGAAGAATTAGTTTGTTGCTCTCCTGAAACTGGAGAAAGATAAATCTTACCCTAGTGACAGCATTAATAACTATCATACTAAATACTGACTCCACTAAGGGTGTGTCAGATTTAGAGGTTTTTTGCTTTTCTGGGGATTAAGTAAAACTCACATTGCCAGGCCAATGGCTAGTATCTTTGAAAATTCATTATTTCAGAACTGCTAATACATGAAAGAAGCCAATAAACACTTACAATGAACGAAATAAATAAAAAATAAATAAGCATGCATAACTAGTTACAAATACATCCATGTTACTTAAATCTATGCTAAGAATCTTATAAATATAATATATCTTTAATAAGCCCGTCTGGTTCACTATTAAGCACAGGATTATAAAATTGGAAATACAGCTTGGTTTTGATTCTAGTTTTCCAGTTCCTTTTTCATTCTTTTTAATTTAATGCATGTTACATTTTTCCCACCCTTTTTGTCTTCAAGTGTTCTCTTAAAGCTTCACATTATGTAATACAACTTTGCAACTTTTCAAGGTAAAAGATCATATTTGTTACTTGCCATGAAAGTAATACAGATTGAGACTCCTTCCCAAGTAACTATTTTTAAAGGTCAAAAGAAAAAAAAAGAATAAAAGGCTTCACAGGAGTCATATCCTGTGGGGTTGTGGCAGTTCCAGTGTGGGTAAGAGGCTTTTGAGCAAGGCAGGCAGCTGGAGGGATTCTGCAACTGCACCACAGGGGCATTGAAAACAGGTGAACTAAACTTCCTGGGACATGGCAAAGATTTGGAAAGTATGGACTTTGATAAGTGGGAATGCTAGGGAAAATGGGAGCCTTGGGAGGCCAAGTTCCCAGAACATGGGAAATGGAATCCAAACAGGAGAAGTGTCAGGATGCAAAAGCCTGGCTCTGCAAGTCACTGAGTTCTTGGGGTCAGCAGTTTGGCCATACCAGAGCTGCAGTCCTGTGTACAACCCAATCAGTCAGGATAATATTGTTACTATTAAGAATGTGTTCTGCTCTTTCATAATAAAGGAAGGGCCTGCCTACTGTGTTGTGCTGAGCAGCATGACTATATGAACTTGAAGTACTGTCATGAAGTGAGTCTCTAATGAAATAAAGTCAGTCAGGTAATAGGAATGCTAGCTCTTTTCCAAATAGCGTTTCGATTGATCTTCAGAAAGACTTCTCCAATAGGTAACTATTTAGAGCCTTACTTATCATCCTGCTTTCTTACTGATTATTCAAATGTTGAAATTCCTGTAAAGTGCATATTTCCAGTGTTTGCAGCATCACCCGTGCATAAATGGATCAGATTTGTGCAGGCTGAGAGGAGTGGAGACAGTGTGCTTGTCACCCAAATGCTGGAACTACTATCAAGGGAAGTCTTAATGCCAAAGTGGAGTTTACAGGACTTGGAATGAGCAGATTTCAGTGAAAATGATGAGCAGATAATGGAAGTGAAGTTGCTTTCAGAGTCCAGTGTCATGTAACCAAAGCAACTGAGAATGGCTCAATGGTGTTACAGTGGATTGTGACAGTATGTGAAAACGCAGGTTACCCAGTGGGACTCTTGCAGCACTTGCATCAGGATTGATCCAAAATGACAGCCAGGATAGAACAACAATTAGCAGTGTAGGAGCATAAACACCCATCATGTAAAATCCGACTTGTCTTCTTAAAGTGAAGATTACTTCTACACAAGTGTAATAACCTTTAAAGAAATAAATGCATTAATGTTTAATGTGCTTTGCAGGTGAACCTCTGATCCATATCTTCCAGGTCTTTTTCTACTTAAGAGCAAAAGTTCAATGCTTTGATTTTCTT
>WAAE01016133.1:0-10739 GCA_013400495.1 Nicator chloris
ATTCTTATCTCACAACAGAAAATAGCTAATTCTAGTAGACACTTAACCCACCACACAGTTCACTGTTGTCCCTAATTAATGTGTACCTAGTACAGCACCCTGCAGCATCACCTTTCATTCCATTTCATACCCACAGCAACAACATAGGCTACTTCATAATACTTCAAAGGAAAACCAAAAATTATCCTATTTTTACAGCACATCCTTACCCACAATGAGGTAAGGATAAAGTCATGCCAAGAGGAGGGGACACCAGAAGAAACCTAAGGCCAAAATTTTGACCAAGGACTGAAACTTTGTGCTTCAAAATTAATCTTACTGCTTATCACACTTTGGTAACATGAAAGTGCCTCTTGCACAAATCAGCCAGTAAGAAAATGATGCCTTTTAAGACACTGGTGTCTCTATTTTTGCTTCAAAGCACCAATGATCTAAATAGCAGAGCAAGATAGAGTCACTTTGTCTGTAGCGAGTATATGAGGAAATTAAGGGGGTTAAGAAGCTCAGTACAAGCCCTTCATCCTATTTATTTATCTATTGTTACAGTTTTTAGGAAGAGAGCTACATTTGCTTTGAAGTCAGACCTGTACACGTACGACAGATCTGGTACTTTTGTTTGCAAGTATGTCAAACTAATATGCATTTTCTATTTTTTCCTTTTTTTTTTTTTTCCTGAGACTTTTCTTTCTTTTACTTCATCTCTATGAACTGATCTAGTAGGCATTGAACAGATGTGCCAGCTGCCACAGGACACACTGAGGGTTGTGTTTCATACCTGCGCTCCTGTGGTGCCTTGTAAGGTTTTTCAGGGTCTTCTTTCCCCTGCTAGGGTTGGGATTAATGATTGAGAGAGATGAAATTTGTGTTTGGACTTCAAAGTGTATTAACTCTTATCTATGTTACAGTCTGACAATCTGTGAGTTCTGCTACACTCTAATCACCAGGCATAAAATGGATGCTTCTCTATCTCGGCTGAGCTTTTTCAAGGACGATCTGTCCAATTGTGAACTAACACCTAAATTATTTTTATTTATTACCCAATTACAAACTTGCCATGGTCCGACCTGTGGGCTTTTTCACCCAATCATGAAAAACCACCCAAACCCATGAAGAAGAAGGTGAAGAAGTACTCAGCCTATGCCCTGAATCCTCCATCTTGCCTTCCACATACACTATGATATACTAAAACCTAAACTCTATTTTCCACCCTGTGACATAGCACACTTCTATCCCAACTATATACCCATAACCCTAGTGCTATCACTCAATGTTGGGAGCTTTTTCCACAGCCTCAGGTCAAATGCAGTGCTTTCTTGAGGATCTGTGCAGTCACAGACTGACGGTCAAATGCAGTGCTGTGAGGGTCTGACAGCACAGAAAGTTCAAGATTCTCAGTTTCCAGAGTTCCAACAGTGCCTGGTGCATTATCACAAAGTAACTGCTGTGTTTCTAGTTAACAACCTAGGAAATGAAGGGCTGATTTGTGTGCTGACACAAAAATATACCTTTACCATAGAAATATTAATGGACCGGGCTTTGCTCCATTGAATTTGGAATCCAGTTATCTCTTTTAGGGCAGATAGTCTGCTGTGAGTGTTTTGGGTACTATTTTGCTTTGTCCAGCCTCTGGTTGCCTGAAGATGTCATTTTTTCCACCTTATTATCTTAGGCTGGCTGCTTCTTGTGTCCTTGGGTCCAATTGTCCAAGCTCTTTCCTTAAGTGTGCAACCTGCAATCACTTTCTTGATCTGCCACTGACAGCACCTGGAGATGATTGGCTAAAGCTCTTCTGTTCCCACCTTTGTGATGAATCTGTGCTCTGCTATTTCCTCACTAGGCTCCAGGCACACAAATTTTCTCGCAAAATAGAGGATTTCCCTCTGCCCTCCAGGGCAGAGCCTTCTGCTCACCACAATCTCAGGTTCACCAACAGGTGTGAGAGAGAGCAGCTCTCACACCTTCTCCCTTAGGGCCATTCCTCTTGGAAGCAGTACAGTTCTGCTGGATCAAAGATCACTCTAAGTACTGCCCTGGGTGTGCCAAAGCTCTAAATTTACCTGCATATCTGCAGGCACATCTGGGTAATATGTGAATAGTTTACAATGCTGTCTCCACCTCTTACCTTACCAAAGAGGATGCATTTCACATCTGTGTATTCGCCTTTCATAGCAAATTTGGTGGATACTGCTACTCTTACAACTTTAGGGAAAGACAATATTTGAGGTTTTGTAGGTCCTTTTGATTTGGAATAGAAGTTTGGAATAGGTAATGGGTGATACTCAGCACAACCCTGGTCAGAAGACTGTGCATTTCTAGTTTACAGAAGGAGAATCAGTCCGTCCAAGTCCCCTTTTGTGGCCACAGCCCAAGCACACCAGCACTGACAGCTCAAAATTGTCTTCTCTCTAGGCTGTTCCTTACACAACATTTTTTATTCAGTTCATCCCTAGGCCTTTGGTGGTTTTCTTCATACCAGGCTCCCTTCTGCTTATGCTAAAAATGTGCACATCCTTTCCAAGAAACACTCTGCTTCAGTCACTCAAATTCTTAACCAATTGTAATTTTGTAACATGGTCAACCCTCTTTTGCAGCAATTGCAAGTGAAGGACTGGTTGAACCTGCAAGGTTCAGGAAAAAGCAGCCCTACTTGTCACGCTCCTGGTAGATTCTAAGTAATTGCAAACTGCTGCAGGACTTTCTCTGCAGTTACTCTGCACTGGCATTGGATTGCTTGGCTCCCCCTCTTTCTTCACAAAATTATCTCAAGCATTCTTCACAAAAGTATCTCAAGTATTCTTCATAAAAGTATCTCAAGTATTAATACAAGTATTATTAATCCATTTCTTTCTCTCCTTACCACTCAGATTTTTGCTTGTATTTTTTCCCTCATCTGCTGTGTTGTCTCTGCACAACAATTTACAAGAAGGTGACAGTTTTTCTACAAACAACACTGAGGAAAGCAGAACACTCCTTCTACTGGAGGGAAACAACAGCCTCAGTCTTGAGTTTGCAGGCTGTGTTTGGAGGCTGTGTGGAAAATCCACGTGTCCTGCAGCATAGACATTTCTTTTTAGCACCACAATCCAGCTGGCAGCTAGAACATTCCCTCTTAAGTCCCATTTTAGGGCACCCCCAAACACTTTGGTCTGTGGTATGAGCTGTATAAAAGAGTGGCTTCAAAGTTGGTCTGAATGCTTATCTAAAGTGTGGTGATTAAGACAGACATGGAACTGAATGTTCAAGTGTAGGAGTGCTTTGCAGGAAATGGAGGAAATGCCAAGGTGCACAGAGATAAAAGACACCGGCATGAAATTAAATAAAAAGGTTGTGGCTGTCCCCATTTCAGTAACAGCTTTACAGAGAGGACATAAACATATTCTTCATGGGTTCTCCAACTGAGATAAAAATATGTAGAGGAGAGAAAAAACAAGTATAAAGAAAGGGCAAGAAAAACACAAGAGCTGAAAGGTGTGCTGACTGGAAGCCCTCATTTGGAGCCCATTTGATGAAGCATGAAAGCATCTTTTGATTTCAAACATTTTGGTGAACAACTGGCTGCACTAAGAATCAATCACTTATCAACCACTTCTAATTTAGGTAAGTGTTCCCCAGACGTAAGGAAATGCTGTAGGTGGAAAACATATTAACAAATGTTTTGTCATTTGCTGTGGCTTTTGTTTTGTAACTAGTCGAGGTCTGAATATAAGCTTTTAAGAAATCCCAGAGGTATTCAACTTTCTAGTCCTGTTTCATAAGGTTTATTTTATTTTATTTTATTTTATTTTTTATTTTATTTTATATTTTATTTTATTTTATTTTACTTATTATTTTTACACAGTATTGTGTAAACACAGATTTCAGCCAAGCTGGTCAGCTTCCCTGTCCCAGCTGCTCTCACACTTGCTTCCAAAGCTGCAAGAGCTCACTGGCTCACCAAACTCATTCTGGCAGCTGCAGGGGAAAAAAATCACAGGGAAAACGATATTTTCCTTATTATTTTAGGAACTCAGATATTTATTCAGCCTGAAGTCTTGTAGTGTATTATTCAGCTAGTCTACAACTCTTGGGCATATCAGCCAGTTATATTGCGGTTTGCAGCGCAGGGACGGTACTTATTTTTGGCATTCTCAGTATCAGAGAATGTGACAGCTACAGTGGAGCTCGGTGAAAGTAAACTTTGTATTTGCACAAAAACCTTGTGCTGCTTAGGAGGTGCAAACCTACTTCAAACTTTAAACATCAAATCACAGAATGGTTTGGGTTGAAAGTGAACTTAAACCTTATCTTGTTCCAAATCCTTGCTATGGGCAGGGAGACCTCCCACTAGACCATGTTGCTCAAAGCTCCATCCAATGCGGCTTTGAAGTTTCAGGGATGGGACATGTCCAGATTCTCTGGAGAATGCAAATAAAGCAGGAATCTTGTTGACCTGATACTGTGTCACTGGTGCTGATGCCGGCAGGTGTTTCCATGTTTTTCTGCAAAGATGAATACAATAAACTAAACCACTAAAATTTTACTTCAGACTCACATTATCTACTAGCTCAGTCTTAGCTGGAGCTAACCTGTGTGGTGCATGTGTTATGAATGGCCAGGAGTCCAGCTCCTCAGTGATTTCAGCCTTTATTAGAAACAGTCTGGGTAGGGGGCCTGTGGGGGTGCGCATACCACCACTGCTCCTGCGACGGCTCGGAGGAGGAGGATGTCAGTTCTGTCAGTTCTGGCATCTGGCGGATCCGGGTCTTCCTTCCTTACAAGAGTCCCTCAGAAGACACTGTGCTGGCTTCAGGTTTGAGGTCCACACACTGTTCCTGGCTCACTCTGATCAGGGTGAGAAGGGGTGAGAAGTCCACACTGTGGACCTGACGTTGCTCCATGTCCTCCCTGGTCAGAAGTGTCATTCTGCCTTTTTATTTGCATGGTGGCTCATTGTTTTAGGGGTTTTTCTCCACTAAATTCCATGGGAGTCTTTCATTTGCATATCTGATGACGTCATCTTCCTCCTCATGATCTTGGGTGGTTCGCCATCTTGGATGAGAGGGGCGCAGCGGAGGCAATACCTGATAGTAAGGGTTAAACAGAACTTTTAACAAATAACCCATTTAACTATCAACTCATTTTTAACATTGCAACTTTGTATAAACATCTTAACAATCTGTTTCCTACACACGCACATTTATGTATTTCACACTTATAAATTTCCACAGAATCACAGAACTATTTAGGTTGGGAAAGATCCTTGAGATCATGGAATGCAATCTATGACCTAACACCACCTTGTCAACCACACCATGGTATTGAGTGCCACATCCAGTCTTTTCTTATACACCTCCAGGCACAGTGACTCCACCACCTCCCTGGGCAGCCCCTTCCAATGACTTATCACTCTTTCTGTGAAGAATTTCTTCCTAATGTCCAACTTAAACCACTTCTGGCACAACTTGAGGCTGTTTCCCCTTGTGCTGTCCCTTGCTCCCTGGGAGCAGAACCTGACCCCTGCGTGGTGCATCCTCCTGTCAGGGAGTTCTGGAGAATGAGAAGGTCCCCTTGAGCTTTCTT
Source organism: Nicator chloris (assembly GCA_013400495.1). Taxonomy (NCBI): domain Eukaryota; kingdom Metazoa; phylum Chordata; class Aves; order Passeriformes; family Pycnonotidae; genus Nicator; species Nicator chloris. Next base: position 5,560 of record WAAE01016133.1, read on the forward strand.
TCCTGCAGGCTGAGCTCCCACCAGCTCCCTCAGTCTCTCCTCATTAGACTTGTGCTCCAGCCCTTTCTCCAACTCCATTTCCTCCTCTGGACATGCTCCAGCCCCTCAGTGTCCTCCTTGAATTGAGGGGCCCAGAACTGGACACAGCAGTTGAGGCGTGGCCTCTCCAGTGCCGAATGCAGGGGGACAATCACTGCCCCAGCCCTGCTGCCACACCATGGCTGGCACAGAATGTTTTGCCCACATTCAGCACCTCCGACACCCTAGCCGCCCTGTCTGGCCAGGACCCGGCTCCAGGGGCGGGCAGGGAGGTGGCCGCTTCGCCAGGGCCATGTGTGGGCAGGGGCAGCTCTGCTGGTGCTGCCATCTTTAGTGCAGGTGTGGCCATTGCCAGCCTCGGGCGAGGGCAAAGTGGTGCTTCCGTGATGAGAGAAGGCGAAGTGGCAGCCAGTGGTGGCCCTGGGTCTGTGGGGTGGGCTGGGGCCGGGGAGAGCTGGGAGGTGGCTGTGCGGAGGAATGTGGGTCGCTGGGGGCTGGAGACACTGTGTAGTGAGCGCAGGAGTCCAGTATCAAACAGACACCAATATGGTTAGGTTTGATCTCCCAGTGTATTGCAAATTACCTATATTTATATCATTACAGAAGCTGAGTACAGCTAAACAGTTGCTGATTGGCTAAAAGTTGTGTCTCCATACATTAACGCTTAATGATTGGTCCACGCTTATTTGGCTAATAGTCTTCCTTTGTTCTACCTTATAAATAGCACCTCTATGTCTCATATCTATCAGAAGGCATAACAAATTGATACATCATCTCCGCATACGTGCAGAAGCATCCTGCATACGTGAGGCAGCATCCATAGCGGTGTCCATGAAAAAGACAACTAGGCTTATACTCGCTACTTTCTTGCTTGTTCAAGGCAGCATGGAACAGCAAAGAACAATACAGCTTTCAGGCTGTTTCTAGGACAGCCTTCATACTTTCCCTGCAAGCAGGATTCTCAGCAAGGATTCTAGCAAGGATTGTTCAATCCCTGATCAATACATCATGACCTCTTTCTATTAAAAATTCCTCTATACCAGACAGTGTCTTCAGGGGCCAGAACCTGCTCTAGCAGTGAAGGGCTGGTTTGGTGATGGGCTTGGGACAGCCAAGAAATGGGATCTTTGCTGCTGGAGGCGGGCTCAGGGCACTGGGATGGGCTGGGGACAAGTTGCTGTCCAAGGTAACTCCTGCCCTTCTCTGCTTCTGTGTCATGGTGTCCTTTGCCCTTCTCTGTTCCCTTCACTTCAGCTTCCAGCCACTGCTGGAGGCTCCCTTTCTGTAGGAGACAGGGGACATGGACAACACTTGTTTATTGACAGTAACACTAAGTGGAGCATGAATGTTTCAGGCTGATCCTGCAGCCTTTTGTNTCCAGCCTATCACTCGATGCTCCCTCTGGAATCATTCAGAAAGAGAGGAAGGGTTGTCGAGTGACAGAGCCTAGAGGGAGGGGATACACAGATTGATGGGAGAAGGCTCTGGGAAACAGGGACGGGCTAACTGATTGACAACTTAGGAGAAACCAAGCAGAAATTAACACCAGGGGAGAAGGAACAAACCATTGTCTACAAACCACAACAGGAGAGTCCACAATGTCCATGGGTAGCTGTTCCAGTGCTCTGCCACCCTCAGTGGAAAGAAGTTCTCCCTCATGTTGAGGTGCAACTTCTTGTGCTTTAATTTATGGCCATTGCTCCTTGTCCAGTGACCAAAAAGTCTGCACTGCCCTCCTGGGACTTACCTTAATGCATTAATAAGATCCCCTCTCAATCTTCTCTAAGCTAAACAGGCCCATCATCCACACCTCTCCTGATAAGAGATACTCCAAACCCCTCATCTCATCTTAGTGATCACTGCTGGATCCCCTCCAGTGGCTCCCTGTCTCTGTGTTGAGGAGCCCAGAGCTGGACATAGCACCCCAGCTGTGACTCACTAATGCTGGGCAGAGGGGCAGGATCCCCTCCCTGACCCGCTGCCAGCGCCCTCCCAATACCTGCAGGCTCTCCCTGGGTTGGGCTATGCTGCGCACCCCCTTCGTCCCCACTCTGGAACCACTCCAGGGCAAGCTTCACCGCCATCTCCACCTCCTCATCCACGCCAACCTCCCTGAGGGCCTTGGCCCGGGCGTGCACCACGGCAGCGGCAGCTGCTGGACCCACCTGTGTCGCGACATGGCCCTGTCAGGGTCCGCTAATGGGTGTGAGGCACTGATGCCTCAAAGCACAAAAGGCACAACAAGGGACAACAAAAATATGCTTAAACAGAAATGCACCTTTATTGAGTGCTAACAATCAGGAATGCAATAGAGGGAAAGGAAAGGGAATAAAAGATAAAGAGAGAGAAGAAAGGTTTTGGGATATAGCTACCAACAAGGAGAGAGCCCTCATGGTCTTCTGTCCGTAGGCCAATGGATCCTCTCTTCGATGTTGGGGAGATCTCAGTGATGGTTACTGTCTTGCAGGGTTTTATAGTTACTTTCAAGGTGAGTGGCCACTGGCTGAATAGGTGGGCAAAGAGTCACGTGAGTCACGCGAATCTCCTGGCGAGGGATAGTTCCTTGGAGAACAATAACTCCCACTGGGGACAATGCAGCTCTTGGGCCAGTTTCGGCCCAGACCGATATAGGTACTGAACATGGCCAGCATGTTCTGACCAGTCTAGGTCCACTTGTACAGCAAACACTAGCTGCCTAAGTCCATAGCACAGCCCGCATGGTCAGGCTTGCTCACTGAGCTTGTTTGTCCATCCATAGCCTGCCCATTGTTCTTGCATTGGTTATCCTGGGGACCAGTCTCAGTCCAATGAACACACCTGCAGGCAGAACTTGGCCAACATTCCACCTCAGCCAGGCCAGGGCTTCTGTTCCTTGGGGTCCACCTTGGGGTCCTTGGAGGCAGTCGTGAGGCAGATGATGGATTTTTGGACCATCCATTACAGGCCCCGACATGGCCCTGACACCGATAGGACCTGGGGCTGCTTCTCCGCGGCCCAGGGGGCGCCATTGGCGGCAAGGTGGGGGGGGCATTGTGGTCTGCGTGGGGTAACCCACAGCCAGAATTGCCCCCGAACGGGAGGAAATTGGCTCTTTTCCCCCTGTTAGGGTGTTGAAGCCTCCCTATGTACGGAGGTATGTGTATGGCCGTGACCAAAACGTGGCAATGGTACCCTGTCTGGTCATAAATTATGTGTTTTAATTGAATGGCATTAAACATAGGTGTGGTGACAGTCATCTCAGCTCATAGCCTCCTCACCCTGTAAAGTGCTACTCATCCTCGATTTTAGATCGTCTTTTCCTGCTGTTCTTTGACTCCACATTGAGGACATGAGATAGAAACTTAACCCAAACCTCTTGGGCATGACACAGGGCTCGGTATTGAAGGCTACTGCTTTGGAAACATCATTTAGTCAGAAGAAGAGTACTTGGAAGAAGAACAAACTACTCCTCAGTTGTGAACTGGAGTATTAAATAAATAGAAAATAAAGACTCACTGTCTGATGCAGCTGGCTGAAAAATAGCTCTTAAGAGACCTCTACCAAAGCTTTGTACAAGGCATACTTCAGCATAATTCTGCACTGAGAGGTAACACTGGAGCTGAACGATTGATCTAAGGTAACTTTTAAAATTCTTTCAGTTTTTCAGCTCAGGTATCTGCCTATGTATCTTCAACCCAAGTACATAATTCTAGTTTCTCATAGCTACTCCTGTGACATTCAGTGCTGCCACCTCAGAGCGCATCATGGTTATTAAGGAAAATTCAGCTGAATAAGATGAGATTCCCCTTATCATCTGTGGTATCAACAGTAAAAAAGGAGAGCTCATAACTCATTTGAAAGAGCCACATCAGAAATCTTTAATTATGAACCCAGATGTCTCACCAGTTTCTGCCTCTTAACAGCATCATCTTGCCTTCCTACAGGAAAAGAACCCCCATAATTCTGAAAAATGTTTCCTCAGGCCCAATTCTGCCCTCAGTTTGCAATCCTGTAAGTACAGCAGTGCACAGAGATCTGTTGGATTAGGTCTCATCTATATGGCTAAGAGTAGGGTAAAGCCTGAGTGCATCCTGCATAACAAATTCCTTAATACATGCCTTTCTTCTTTTACTGCTTTTGTGAATCTCTGATGCTATTAGAAGGGTGAAAAAATAGGAGACTGTAGTCACCCATGCACTGCCTGCTGCAGCCCTGCTAAAGACAGAATTGCAGTCTGCACTCAGCGTATGAAAAAACATGAGCAAAGACAGAATTGTGCTTACCCAAGCTCTTCAACATGGAGGTTTTAGTCTTCATATGTATTCTCTTAAAAAAAAATTACTAGGTGTGGATATTCATATTAGAATTAACAACCTGTAAGTCTTTAAAAATTCCATTTTCATGATTGGCCTCAGAAATACCTTCTGGCTAATGTTTACTCAAAACAAATAACCTCTGGAATAATAATTACTTCCTTCTATTAATATATATCCAAATGTCCATATATTATTTTATAAGAAGAATTAAGACGCAGCACAGTTTTATGCAAAAATATATCTGCATGTTTAAATACAGTTAGGTATTCTTATTTTACCCTCCCTAGAGGCACTTTTGATGACTACTTTTCCATTTGCAGAGTATTTTCTCTCTTATAAAAACTTTTATGTTCCACAAAACATGCCAGTTCTAAGAGAAAAAGAACTGCAATGGAAGTTGGTGAAACAATATTATCTCTTATGTACTGTGTTAGACTGTGTCAGATTTGACTGCAAAATAGTTAGTGTTATAAATGAATACGGCAATTTAATAATTGAGGAAAAATTATTAAATAATCAGAGTATAAATTTGGAAAAAGCTACAAGCAAGTCGACTCTGAGCCAGGCAATCAGAGTCAGGGAAACCCAGGATTTGGCCTCTATCGCACCAAGTCCCCATGGGTCTCCGAAGCCACGTCTGTATGGTTCTGATTTTTATACAATTTTTTTCTCTGTGGGATGCCAGAGTAAGGCTGTTTGCTTCTTTTTGTTGCATCACTTTCTTTAGCATATTAATAGTTTTTACCTTTCTTCTTTGCTGTGTGTTGAAACTTTTGGGTGAATGATTCATCTTATTGCTGGAATTGTGTTAGACGAAATCTTCTAGAATAAACTTCTCTGGTGACA
>WAAE01016134.1:0-108967 GCA_013400495.1 Nicator chloris
CTCTACTGCTTATTGCTTACAGGCTCAGTTTGCTGAGACTTAAGGGAAATTGTAATGATGCTTAATATCTGTATATATTTTGAAAGATTCTTATATTGTCTACAGCTTCGGATGGCAACAAGTGTTAATTTCGAATTATTTTCAATGTAATAATGTAATTAATGGTAGAAATATAATTAATTTGATATTGAGAAATGAAATGCTACTCTTGTCTGCCTGACTGCAATACATAACAAAGGAGGTTTTTTTGATGACATTTGAAAACAACCACAACCGGAAATCTTTGGAATTTTTGAGGATAGAGATATCCAGCTGTTTATAACAAAAAGTTGTTACTATACTCTCCTGCCAACATGTAGCTTATAGTCAGTGTAACAGCCTATACTATCTACATCTTGGAAGTGATGGACGTTTTTTGCCAGCATTCCAAGCCAATATGCAAAACAAGTTGGGTGGAGGGAGAGGTCGCTCATTGCCTTAGAGGACTGATATAGAGGCATGGAGTCTTTTCACTTTAGGACATTCATGTGAGTTCAGGTTAGTGGTGACTGCGTGGCATTACCTTTACGTGGCTGTTTAGTAGCTGATGTGAACAAAACAGTGGTTTTGCTCTGCTGCCAAGACAGCAGGTGTCCACAGCTCACCTGTTATAAGGCTGCCACCCTTCTTTGTCTTCACTTGGACAGAAGGGATAATCCTGTGGAGAATGAACTTAACTACCCCCTTGGTAGCAACACTCCCTCGAAGTCAAGAGCAGAAAAATGCCTGGTGCTGCAGACAGAACATAGAGCGTGTCAGTGTCCACATTCCAGAACCTGGGTCACTCTTATGCATCAAACATATTGATTTCACATGTAAAACACTCAAGAGCTGACTACAACTTCTGCTGAAATGTGTTAAGATCAGTTGCTTACAGCTAGAGCTGTACATTCCAAAACAAGGGCGAGATTTTCCCTGGAAGCACTCAAAGTGTGTCTGCTGCTGGCAGTGCAAGGGCTTTTACTTATCCTTCCCCTTTGGCAGAGGAGGTGTGTGAACTACTGTCAAAGGGAATGGTGCCAAGAGGAAGACTCACCTTGAGCAATTTCCATTCCTTTCCTCCTGGTGGTTCAGGGCAGTGGTAACTGCTGGTGGTTTCCAATAGGAGAGCTGGCTGGAAGAGGAAGGTTAGCATCATGGCTTTTCTGGCTTCCTGTGCCACTGCTGTGTGAACAGAAACAATGAGAATTTCATGTTTGGTTACCTCTGTGCCATCCAGCATGGCTGTTTAGAGGGCTACAATGCAACTCATCATTTGATGGACAGGCAAATCAGCACTGTCTAGTGCTGGTTTCTACTCCTTCACTTGCAGAAGAGTTTTTGGCAGCTGTTTGGAGCTGGTATACCTTGCGGTTGAGGGCCACAAAGATGATCAGAGGGCTGAAACACCTCTGCTATGAGGAAAGGCTGAGAGAGCTGGGCTTATTTGGCTTTGAGAAGAAAAGGCTCCAGAAAGACCTCATGATGGTCTTTAAGTACTTGAAAGGAGCTTTTAGGAAAGACTGGGACAGTTTGCATCAGATAGGTTGCAACAGGACAAGGGGTAATGCTTTTAAAGTAAAAGAGGGTCAGTTTAGATTATATATAAGGAAGAAGTGTTTTATAGAGGGTGGTGAGACACTGGAACAGGTCGCCCATAGGGATTATAGATGTTCCATCCCTGGAAACATTCAAGGTCAGGCTGGAAAGGGCTATGAGCAACCTGACTGTGTTGAAGATGTCCCTGCTTATTACAGGTTTTGCCTTTAAAGGTTTTTTCAAACCCAAATTATGATTGTATGTTTCTTGTTCTGCATAGCATTGGTCATTTTAGGTCACTTGGCCATTTTGAAGTCCCAGCTCTGTAAAGTGCAGGGTATAATGCACAAAAGTGGTAGGTAAATAATATCTAGTTATCATAATCCAACATTGCTGCCAAGGAAGGTAACCTGATGTTGAAATGAAGGTNCTAAACCAATTATACAACCCAAAGTCTGCTTGAACTTTTTTGCCATATTATAGCATTGCAAGTGGTTTACTCCCTCAGACTTTAATAAAACCAATGTAACTTTAGTAATTCAGAGTACCAGTGATTCAGAGTCTGTGTTGCATAGAGCTTTTTTGTAACCAGATAACTGATGTGGTAGCAAAAACCCCCACATGATCATTTCTGAAACCTGCAAAAGGCTGTTTATCTGGGCCTTTAAGGCATGTGCAAGTCAGTGTGAATGTTTTTTTTTACTGTGTTATGCTTTCTGTTTTGTCTACTCTTCTTTAAATTATGTTTAGCTGATTATTTCAATTGATCCTATTTCAATTTCTCTTCAGAACATTACAGCACAACCCCATAAATTTGGATGGTTAGTTTTTCCTTTTGTTGAATTAAAAATACGGAGATGAATTGGAAGTATGAACCTCGTTTTCACCCTGGTTTTGAAAAAAGAAAATTGTTTTCTCTGTAAATGAATACAGGTGAATGAGTTTAAGCAATGCATTTCCATCTCTGGGTGGAAAAGGCCTTTGTTTCCTTACCACTGTTACTGTTCATAGTGCTTACTTCCCTCTGAAGGCATCCATCCTCTTGGATTGCTTCAGCTCCTGAGGGATCCTGTTCAAAAAATTGAGTGTGTGTTCATGGTAGAGTGGCTTTAGGAAGGAATGTTTGTGTGGCCATTGTTACCTTGACTGTTATTCATCCAGTCTCACCTGGAGGTGTATAATCAGGTGTTAAACTTCTTTTCAAAATGATGAATCCAGGTCTCAGCAGGCTGGAGAAGCTGCCAGCTCAAACGTGATGAAGTTCAACAAAGGCAGATGCAAAGCCCTGCAGCTGATAACAGATAAAACACCTGGCAGCTGTCCTGGCTGGGTGATGACTGCCTGGAAAACAGCTTTGCAGAAAAGGCCTTGAAGGACCCTAGGGGCTAAGTTGAACATGACTTATAATCTTCTTTTGTATAGATGAAGTCTAGCTGTGTACTGGACTGTGTTAGTAAATTTGTAGGAAGCAATTTGAGCAGTACAATTTTTTCCTCTCTCTTCTGCATTCAAGACACTGCCTCTGGAGTACTGTGTCCAGTTGGGGACACTTTAGTACAAAAAAAGTCACTGATAAACGAGAGGGACTCCAGTGGAGGATTCAGAAGATGATTAGGAGGAGAAACTAAACAAACTGATTTGGAGTCTGGAAACCAGAAGGCTAAAGAGTAGCCTAGTTACTGTCTTAACTACTTATGGGTGACTGTGAGGAAGACAGAGGCAGACTCTTTTCAGAGAGGTGCAGTTGTAGAGTGAGAGGTAATGAACACAAGTGACAGTGAAGGAACTTTCATCTAGGTGAAAAGGAGTTTTCACAGTAAGATGGTAGAGTGCCCGTGGTTGCAGATATCTCAGGTTCTTCACTACTGGATTTTTTAATATTTCATCTAACCTCAAAGTTGGATGTAACGTTGCAGTGAGTCCTTCTATGAACAGAGGCTTGGACCACGTGACCTTCCAAAGGCATTGCTCTGATTTTCAGAAAAAGCAGATTGATTTAAAGTAATTCCTTTTTGAACCGTATGACCATGTTACTAGTCATTCCCCCACTTATGTACATCACTAATGTATCTGATTAGAAAGGAAGAAAAGTGGATTATCACACCAGCATTATACCTGTTCCCTGCTTAATGGACTCAAGTCATTAACAGTATAATAAATAACATATAAATGTCTGAATGTGTTTGTGAGCATAACTGTGCAGAATGAGAGAGAAGGATCCCTCAGTAATATGTAGGTCCATTAGACTGATCTTTCTGTAGTTTATTTAAAGCTCCCATACTCCAGTCTCTCTGGATTAGGCAGCGAAATCTTGGCCGTGCAATCTGTACTGCTTAAACGTTTGTCGTATGCCAAAGAGCATCTTCAGAGCTGATCTATAGCTTACCTGCTCCATGGCACTTCAAATACTACATTAAAGTATGTTCTTTTTTGTTTTACAGAGACTGGGAAGAAGGGAAAGTTCTTATTTTTGATGACTCTTTCGAGCATGAAGTGTGGCAGGATGCTGAAAGTTATCGCCTGATATTCATTGTGGATGTGTGGCACCCTGAGTTAACAGCTCAGCAGAGACGTACCCTTCCTGCTATTTAGGGGGTTTCTTCTGATGTGTGGAGCAGAGGAGTATTAACTCCTTTGGAGTATGAAAACAGGGTTCATTTATCCATCATACAAAATATACAAGCATTGTAAGGGTAAGAAAAGATAAGGATGACGTTCTACAATCAGAGTGGACTTGGTGTAAAAAGAAAAAAAGAAGCCATGTTTCGTTTCATACTGATACAGCACTGATGTGTATTGTTTTTCTCGCTGCAAGTCTGAAAACACAAGTCTTGTCAGCCAAAAAGCAATAGATCTGGATTTTCAAACTGAGGAATCTGCAGATGTTTTTGCCATACCTGTATTTTCTTTACAAAACCAGTCAGTCAGTCACCTGCTTGACGGTGCTCAGGCACAAGATTTATGATTTTATATCTAGGGAATATTTCCTGGCCTTCTGTCTGGGAGGCAACATGTAAGATATTTGCAAACATTTCAAACAATAGACTTTGAAAATCAGTATGCAGGTGTAATGTTAGCTGCTTTAGGCATAGAACATGTCCCTATGTTATCACTGTAGATAATGTGAATGGATTATGTGTGTTTTGTACTTTTTCTACCTGAGTACCTGTATTTTTCTAGCTTAATTATGAACAAATCTTCTTTAATTAACCACTATTTTTTGAAAAAGGTGATATATATACAAGTGCGTCTCTAGCTATCAGCAGAAGGAAAAGGCTGTATATGAACAAATTTCATTTTTGCCAAGTGTGGCCTTCTTTTGCCTTCCTGGAAATGTAAACAGAAACTTGCATAATAGCTGCCTAGTGAAGCTTCTGTTCTTCTAAAACAGAATAGTTCTCTTTGTTAGCAGGTGACCTTCAGTTTGATAATGTGATTTTGGAAAATGTTGAGCAAACCTGACATTTTTAGGCTCAGATCTTAAAGTACTTGACAGTTCTTAGGATTTTATGGTGAGCTGCTGTTTCTCCTATCATTGCAAAAGCTTCTGGTGTGATAGCCTTTTTCTACCCAGCAAGGGTCTGGGGCCTCTCCTTCCAGGGGCTCCTCCTTGGCTGCCCTTGGGTGGTCATCCAACAGAAAAAAATATATATGAATAATTTCTTGTGCTTTGGGCAGAAGGACAAGGTCTAACTTGGCTTCCTACCAGAATGCAGAGCAGACAAAGAGCTTCAGGTTATTAACTTGAATTAATTTCCACTGCCAGCATCCTGTAGACTGCTAGAATGATCCTCTAATTGGCCTGATGGTGTTTTCCTTGTCTTGAAATGTGTGACATAATGTTGAAGCAGTCTGATCCCAGTCCTGTTTACAGTATGTATTTGCCATACAGAATTTACTATATGGTAAAAAGGCCTATTTTCAAGAAAGAAAACTAGTTAGATGTTTAAGCAGTTGGCAGATCTTTTGGGTCTGTACTGTTTAGTGGGAGATGGAGTGTGCAGGACCCTCGACTTTTAACTTGTGAGAACACTAACAGGAGAGAGAGAGCAGAGATTGCTGTACTGATGTTTATGGCTGGCTGTTATCTGCTCACCCGCAGCACCAGCTGGGTGTGGACAGGTGTGAGGATGCTCTGGCCATCATTCCTGAGGGTTGTGAGTGACAAACACTAAGCAAAGAGACACTGAGGTTACTTAGTCTCTGCAGCTTTGACTTGCTGTCCAAAAGACACAGAACAGTTTTTATGTGTGTAGGACTCAGTGGCTTATTACTGCAGAGTCTACATCACGGCACTGGAGTATCGTGACCTGAATGTCACATTTGCTGAAGCAAACTGCAGATAAGAGCTTTGCATTCCCATGAACTGAATGTTGTATTTTACTAGGTAATTAAATTTTGTAATGCCTTATAACACATGGTGACTGCACCATAAATTAGTGTAACCAGTTTCTGGAAGTGTGCACTTTAATTTCCTTTTTTGAATATTAAACTGATAAACCCTGTCTTATCAAGAGTCACTTTTTAGACAGCTAAGATAATTAGGTTTTAACATGTTGTCCATGTCAAGAATAACCATGAAACTATACACAATGTACAAGAAAGTAGTAGTTCTCAGTTAATAATAATGGAAAACTGTAAAGATCTCTAAGTTTCACACCTTAGAAAATATAAAAATACTTTGGGAGATCATTTGGAGAATCATGCAAAACTGGAACTAAGGTATTGTTTTACCCCCCGCTTCTTATTGTGGGGGGTAAAAGAGTAAAAATGTTTTTTAAAATATCCTGTTAGCTGTCAAGTCAGAGCCTATATTTTATATCTTTTTGAAGTGATCAAGCAGTACAAATTATAAAGTAATTCTCTAAAATAAAGACAGTGTGTGTAAAGAAAAAATCAAGAATTTGTTAAACAAAAATGGAAGGTTTAGGAATATTTTTATTAATGTTGCATTTTAGTTTCTATAGCTCAGAGTAAACGCTAAAGGAGTTGTAAAAGCTTTGGAGCTTTATTTATGAAAATCCATGCCGTCCTTCAGATTATTTCATTGTTCCTTTGAAGGCTCATACTTTATTTTGTCCAATTGCAATTGGTGAAAAGATAAAATTGCCAAATAGATAAAAGTAATCTCCCCCAGATATGTGTGTGTGCCAGAATAGCACTGGTTATTAGATTGTGTAGTGACACATTGGCCATTTAAAAATCTCAAGTGCCTCAAATAAGACAAGGTGTTCCTGCAACACTGAAGTGAATCTATTCTATGCCTGCCTGTCAGGGAGCAGAGAGTGGATAATTTCGTTAGGTACAGTTACTGGATTAGCTCTATGCGTGGGCAGGATACATAGAGCAGACTGCAGAAATTATGCAGTGAATTACTGGCATATTGTTTTAGGTGTTCCTGTTTGCCAAGTGGTATTCTGTCTTGAAAAAGCTTTTCAACATTGGAAATGCCAAGGGAAGAGGTGAGTGGAAGTGGGTTTTTTTTCCAATGGAAATCCATTGCAATTTACATTTTTTTTCGTTCACTTATTTACAGAAGGTAATGGCAGACAAGGGCAATATAGTTTGTAACACAGTATGTACTCATCAGGATGTTAGGAGGTGGGTTCCACCCTGCCTGTTGCTACCTTGCTTGCACAGAATCTGTGTAAGCACCTACGGTTAAATGCAGGCTTCATACAGTTATTTACAAGGCATCATATCTATTTATTCATATCACAGTTAAAGAAAGTAAATAATTTATCCTTTGCAAGGTTTGATCCTGAAGATTTCAGTGGTATTTGCACTTCTTGGGCAGGACAAGACCCACTTTAATGAACAGTGATTGTAACAGATCATCACAAAGATTCAGTGGCAGTGGGGTTAAGTGTATTAACAGAGAAAAATCACAAACCAAAGTATTTCTTCCTCGATGCTGCAGTATAATAGCAAATGTCTGTCTTTTTTTGTCTCTTTGGGTTTTTACGTTCTGCTTTAAGCACATTCTCTTTGACAAATCCAAATGCCTTTTAGTCTCTGTGAGCCCAGGGAAGAGAAAGGAGCTGCTACCAGGACTTGACATCTTTGTTTCCTGTAACAGGTGGTGATGATGTCGGGTGAGGGGGAATGGAAGAAACCCCAAAGATAAATGGGCTCAGTCATCTTATTTTTTAAATATTCCTGCAAGCTTCTGCTTCTTTTTCTGACCCCTGTGTTGCCTTGCTGGGACCATCCACTGCCTTAAAGACTGGCTGTCTATCATGGAGGCCAGGCTTTGTATCAATGACATGTTGCTGCAGGAAGAGGTTAGTCTGAGTGAGGTTATTCTGTACAAAAGCTAGTGGGTAAATCCCAGGTGTGTTGATAGGATCTGGCAGGATGTCCTTTCTGCCCTGTGCAGGCATAAAATGTTGTTGTAGATAAAGGCAGTATTTTGTTAGTCCATCTGTTAGGGCTGGCCATGTCCGCTTGAACTGTATGATTGCTTCAGCCTAACACTTGAGAATTCAGTGGGTGTTCCAGTGCACACTGAAAACCCTTGTGCCCATTATCATCTCATTTTGTATGTATGGTTTACACTGCTACCTTTGACATATTGCTGCCAACTGCTTGTTCCAGTAAATTGTCAATGTATGGCAATTTAATTGAAGATTTAAAGTGTGCACAGTGATTGTAACTGTTTTAGGAAATAAAGTCACTGCACATGCAATTTGATAACGATTGTTCTTTTATTTCTTTAATCCGGTTTCCATTTCAATGAAGGGATGGTACTCTCTTTGCAGCTAGAGCAAACGGAGATATAACAAACTGGTCTTTGGCATTTCAGTTCTTCTATTCTTCAACATTTCCTTCAAGCAGAAACTTGTACTGAATAATTAATTCTAAGTTTTCATTTTTCATTTTAACCATGGCTCGCATCTGCAATCAGCGTACCTTTCTGGCTACACTTTTCCCTGACTGCAGGAGGGAAGGGGGTAAATGGCTCTGCAGAGCTTTCATTTGCTGTTGTGACCTAAATGAAACAATCTGGATTGAACCATTAATCACTGCTGAGTTTGTCCAGTGTGTCTCCCTGGAACCACCCCGTTCACACATGCACACACATGCACACGCACATGTCTTATAGGCTCCTGAGTTGCTTGTGGAAATTTTAATCATTATTAAAATCAAATAATTGCATTTCAAATTGTGTGTGTGTGCTGGTCACACAGCTCATTCCACTTAGCTGACAGTTTTAGAAGGGCTTCAAAAGTTAAGAACACTTTTTGCTAGATACTGAAATGTGACCCCCGTCTAAGTTGCGTGGATGAGGCAGTCACAAAGTGTCATGTTGAATGGCATTATGCTGGCACTGGAGTTCTTTTTTAAATGTAAAATCCTTCTGTAAAACTCAAGTACTCGATAGATGCTGATGATTCTGCCCTCTAACCCAGATTACACTTGCTGATTACAGTGTAAAGTCTAAATTTGAGATGCTGTTCTTTAAAACTCTTACAACCTTCTCTAAAATGAACATCCCTGACGGAGTCTTCAGGAACACTATTAACACACCCTGGTTTCTTCAAACAGAGAATGCAGTCCCACCATTTCCAATATTTTAATGTCACGAGTCAAAGAGAAAAAACAAAATCCAATTCTTTGTATATGGACAGACCGCAGTGTGAGTAGAAGTTTCTCAGTTCTCAGCGCCGGCCGCAGGGACAGATGGCTGGTGACAGCTGTCACTTGGTCAGGAAACACGAAGGACTTGTATCGAGTGAGACACGTGTGTGTGTGTGGTGTGCTCTGTGGGGTTCTGCTGTGGTGCAGCTCTGTTCCTGCATCTCCGTGGGGCACGGGAGAGCTCAGTCCAGAGCCAGCAGCGGCTGGGTGTTCTCACTTTCCCCCTGGTCTTCGTGTTTCAGCGTGCCGGCTTCCACCACAGACTGGGACCTGAATGCAGAGAAACACACATGCTAGCAACAGCTGCTGCAGGGGCACTCACCTCCCCGGGGTCCCCGGGCTTCTTTTTGTGGCCTTTGTTTTAGTCCAGTTTCATCTTGATGGCTTTTTAATTCTTTTCTGTGGAAAGCATAAGGAATTTGGGAAATTCAAATTCAAACTCTTTTAAATACAAGCAAGGAAGGGAGTCCTTGAAGATCTCAAATACTTTCAAAACATTTAGTGCCTACCTATTATCCCTAGTGCTGAATGTGCTCAGCAACATAAAGACCTGGGCCTGCAATACCATAAGTTCTGTTGGTGCTCAATGTCTTCCTAGACAAAGCCACACGTACAGCTGCTCACTGGAAGGCAAAGTCATCTGCACAGGCCCTTGCAGGAGTGAGTCACAGCTTGGGCTTGTTGCAAATCTTGAGAAATACAAGTAAATCACATTTTCCTGATGTAGGGCTTTACGAGGCAGAGCTTCCATGAGGTACCCAAGACCAATAAAGAAGACAGAGTTAATATGACAATGAGGGAGCTTCTGGTGTGCCCAGTCCTGCTGTTTGTCTCCCTGTCTACACCCTTGAAGGATAACTTTATTCAGGGCTAGTGCATTTTAAATTCGTTCCTGTCTTCAAGGTGGGAAGCATAGTTGATCCTTTGTTATTAATGAACTAAAAAAATCCCAACATGGAAAAAATGGGTGAACACTAGAGAAAGAGGAGCATCATGATTTCTTGCAGTAACAAAAGCCAAATGGGCTCAAATTGTGGGAAAATTCAAGAGTGTTTCATTTTCTGAGGTCTGTGTGCTGTAATGTTTGCTTGCTGAGCCATGGAAGGAGGATCTGATGAATTTATCGTTACAGAGATTTGTTATCCTCCATTTTCTCTGTTTTGAGCTAGGAGGTGCCTCCCAATTTGGAGGAGACAGTGAGCTTCAGAGCAAGATCACTGAGTGAATCTGGAACCTTTAGAAAGGGAACTTTCTCATAAGGAGGGCTAAAGTCATCCAGACCAGGCATTCACATAATGCATAGTGTTGTTATAAAGAGGCAGTTTTCTCATGGGTAGCTTTTAGAATTAGGAGTAGCTCTCATTCCATACATGATATGCATTTGTAGTTCCCAATTGTTCATTTATGCTTTAGCTATTTTGTGAGATTAGATGTCACCTCTCTTTTGATAAGAATCCTTAATAAATTGCATCCTTTGGTTCTGCAGGACTGAATACCATGACTGTGAATAACCTCTATGATAATTATTCCTATTCTTATGCCTGGAGCCTTCATTAAAGCATAATAAAAAATTTCATTTTAAAAAAATCTCCAAAGAAAGATAACAAAAACAGGATGCTCAATGGGAAGACTTTATGACATAATTTTCAAAGAAATTATGTTTACCCAAACGTTTTCACTGTGTATTTTTCACAGATATGTGACATGAATAGTGATTTATGATTGCATTTTCGTATAGAAAACCAACTGATTTGGGAGATTATGCTAAACGGCAATTTACATATTTCTAGTATGAGGCAGCAAAAATAATGATGTGGCTTTCAAACTGTTATGGAATTGAAATCGCAACATCATCAGGTTTTTATTTTCTTTTTGGCTACCAGATTAAATTATTATTAAATAGTACCTGATTAATGCTTGTCACCAGTGTAGTTTCTGTCTGACCCGCTGCCCTTCAATGGATATAAAAAGTTGTGTATCCCTTGCAGCATTTCCCAACACACAGCTGAAAGTTTCTGCTCTAAGTCAACTGTGAAAAATCTGAAAATTTTTCCTTTTGTGATCACTGCTGGTCATCTCCTCTCTCATCTCATAACACACTCAAAAATTCTTGCATTCTGTTCCAGCAAAATACCGGGTTCTCCACCTACTGATACTTGGATACACCACCTTGGGAGCAGCATAATCCCAAATTCTGTGTGCAGGTCTTGTGCTATTGCTTTTTACACAAAAAACAAAAAATCCAGAGCACCGAGTAAATGTGTTGTAACCCACCTGACCTCCAAATTCCGAAAGCCAAATGATTCAAATGCTATTCCCAGCCCTTCTGAATAATGTGGAGAGGGATCCAACTGAGGTTTTTGTATCTACCAAGCCAAGCTCTGCAGCAACAATTTCTTTTCTGCTTCTGCTAAAAGCTGCTTAAATTACTATCCTAAAATAAGCAATTCTGTGTGTGGGGCACAGTCCTGGTTTGAACAATCATTGCTATTTTCTAAGACACCACAAAAAAAGGATTTGTGTTTGGATTTCCATTTTCCAAATACATCAGGAGTTTCTTTGCTGAAAATTGTTTCCAATTTTGTTTTTAACTTACTTTTTATGTAGGAAATCAAAAAAACAGTAAATTCTGAAAAAGATTCCAAAATACCTTTTTTCATATTCTTCATTAAGGGTAAATATTAAAAATGTAGAT
Source organism: Nicator chloris (assembly GCA_013400495.1). Classification (NCBI taxonomy): domain Eukaryota; kingdom Metazoa; phylum Chordata; class Aves; order Passeriformes; family Pycnonotidae; genus Nicator; species Nicator chloris. The sequence continues at coordinate 11,894 of WAAE01016134.1, forward strand.
GGTCAGGAAAGGATTTTGACAATATGAATCAATGCAGCTCACAATCTAATGTAATAACTTAGCATGAGATATATATTTCACTGGCCTAAAACATCGTGAATGCATTCTATAGCTATGTTTTATTTAATGACAGAGAAAAGATGATTTGCATTAGGCCACTGTTGCAGAAAGCATTTTCAACTGACCAGTAACTGTAGAATCAAAGAATCACAGAATTAGCTGAGTTGAAAGGGACCCATCAGGATTATAGAGTCCAACTCCTGGCCCTGCAGAGACACCCTAAGAGTCACACCATGTGCCTGAGAGCATTGTCCAAATGCTTCTTGAACTCTGGTTCAGGCTGGTGCTGTGACCACTTCCCTGGGGAGCCTGTTCCAGTGCCCCACCACCCTCTGGGTGAAAAATCTTTTCCTGATATCCAAAATAAACCTCCTCTGACTCAGCTTCATACCAATTCCTCAGGTCCTGTCACTGGTTAGAAGATTGAAGATATTGGTACCTGCCCTTCCACTTCCCCTCACAAGGATGCTGAAGACCACAGTGAGGTCTCCCCATCTCCTCCGGGCTGAAAAACCAAGTGACCTCAGCTGGTCCTCATGTGGCTTCCTGCCCTGTCCCTTCAGCACCCTCATTCCTCCTTTGGACACTCATTAATATCTTAATAGCTTTGTATTGTGGCACCCAAAACTGCCCCCAGCACTCGAGGTGAGGCTGTCCCAGTGCACAGCAGGGCAGGACAATCCCCTCCCTTCCCAGCTGGTGATGATGTCCCTGATGCCCCCCCAGGACACGCCTGGCCCTCCTGGCTGCTGAACAGCAGTTCATGACTCATGTTCAACTTGTCATGGACCAGGACCCCAGGTCCCTTTCCACAGCACTTGTCTCCAAGCTCTTGTTCCCCACACTATTCACACAATGAGTGTTACCCCATACCAGGTGCAGCATCCTTGTTAAACTCCCTATGGCTGGTGATTGCCCATCTCTCTAATTTGTTGACGTCTCTCTTCAGGGCTGCCCTGCCTTCGAGGGAGTCAACAGCTCCTCCCATTTATTGTTGTATGTATTCCTTCAAGTCCTGCATCCACATCGTTAATGAAGCAGTTGAAGAGCACAGGGCTGAGGATGGAGCCCTGCAGAACCCCACTAGTGACAGTCTGATGTCACCTCATTCACTGTAACTCTTTGTGCCTGACCCCTGAGCCAGTTGCTCACCCATCACATGATGTGTTTATCCAGCTGAGTGTTGGATATTTTTTCATGAAGGTTACTGTGATAGAGAGTATCAAAAGCTTTGCTGAATTCCAAAAAGAGTTCATTAAGAGGCTTTCCTAGATCAGCTAGGTGGGTTACTCTGTGCTGGAAGGACATCTGGTTTGACAAGCAAGACTTTCTCCTCATTATCACCCTGAATGTGATCAATGACTGCATTGTCCTCCAGCTGTTTTTCAGTACCTCCCAGAATAATTTCTTCCATGATTCTACTGGGTACTGAAGGGAGAGTAACAGGCCTGTAGTTTCCAGGGTCCTCCTTGCCCTCCTTGAAAACTGGGATATTTGCCAGCTTTCAGTCAGCTGGGGCTTCTCTAGATCACCAAGACCACTCAAAAGTCATGCAGAGAGGCATTGCAGTGACGCAAAATAAATCTTTGAGGATTCTCAGATGAATCCCATCAGGCACCATAGATTAGCAGGGATCCAGCTGGAGCAGCAGATCCTGCACAAGTTCAGGGTCAGCTGGGAGTTGATCATCCTCTCAGTCACCGTCCTTCAGCTCTGGGCAGTGAGATCCCCTGTATTTTTTGGCTGTGGAAATTAATATAAGACAAATACTATTTGGAAGAAGCACACTATCTGTTGGTTTCATCTGGCTTTTGTGTATCTAGCACACATTTAGTTCAAGAAAAGCAGTCACATTCTAGGTATGTGCAAGTTTACACACTGTTTTGAGGGGTTTGTATGCTGGCTCTAGCACTGAGCCTAGGACTAAGACTAGTTTTTATTTTAAAAGTACTGCTACCTGTTTTAGCTGCATTAATATTTTATTCAGAGGACTTCACAACCACATTTCAAATTTTTAAGACAACCCGCTCATGGTTCTGGAAAAGGTGTGTGTATATCTAATTGCACGTCAACCTCCTATTGAAAAATCTATTGCAGGAAGACACCAAAGTACCTTTTCCCTCACTAGTCTTTGTAAATTGCAACCATCTTTGCATCAAAGATGCAACAACAATTGCACAACAATTTAAGCCATTTTGATTTTAAATGGTAAAGGAGCAGTACAAAACTTCCCTTCTTTGGCAAGCAGGGTTTAAGCTTTGGCCCTGTCAGAGCAGTGGGTACTGTTCTGGTGGTATCCCATGGCCAGCAGAAGTTGTTCATGGCACCAGACAAAAGCATTTCTGTTTTGCTGTTTTTCCATGTCAATATGTTCAAATACCTGATGGAGTGGAATAGTAGAACACAAAAGAATCATCTCAGTGATACTCAGTGACAGAAGAGGCAACAGACATAGATGGAAATACAGGAACTTCCATTTTTTTTACTGGGAAATGTTTAAACACTGAAACAAATTGCTCAGAGAGGTTGCAGAGTCTTCGTGCTTAGAGATATTCAACATCCAGACGGACACAATCCTGGACAACCTGCTGCAGCTGACCCTGCACTGAGCAGGGGATTGGGTAGAAGATCTCCAGGGGTTTTTCCTCAACCTTTTTGTGATACTGTGCCCACAGAAGTACCAACTTTTCTGAACCATCCCAATTCATCTTTCTCTATCCTGACAGGGCAACTATTTTCTTTACAAGTCAATTATGCCTTTGGGGTGTCAGCCTTCACAGGGTGGATGACATTCAGCTGCTAAACATAGATATCTACCACTTAAGGCACCATAGGGTATCCAAAACAACTGATTAGACAACTGAAGGTTATGGCTCTCGGTTTTTTAAAAGACTTGTAGAGGACTCATGTTCTTCTGCAGTAACAGATGGAGGCCAGGAGGCCATCATACTGCCTAAAACCATTTCATTATACTTTACAGGATGAATGCAGCTTCTTTGTAATGTTCAAGAAATGTCCAAGTCATTTTGACCTGAGCCAGATATGAACTAATCATCTAAGCAGGAAACAGAAATTGCATTGGCCTTCTCCTGTCGCAAAAAAAAGGTGACATTTTAGTCACTTGTGTTTTGATTCATCTCATCATCAGACAACTATGGTCACTCTGTTCTATAAATGGCAGAAAAATAAACATTCTCGGGGTGCTATTCGTCTGACTTGTTCTAAACATATGGTATTATCATATGATTCATGGGTTACCTACATTCAAGTCCCTGCTCTGATGAGTTCTCATCTGTTAAAAGGAAGGAGAACAGATTTCATGACTTATGAGGCAATGTTTCCTATATATCATAGCCACAACTGCCTCACACTTTCAATATTCACCTTCACTATATTACCTTCGGTACTCACCAGAAACGTGACACTTGTCCTGTGTGTTCTGCAACTCTGGAGTTATAAATGAGTATATGTGAATTCAAAACCTTCTTAAATTTTAACACAAGTAGACAATTGTTTGTATCACACAGATAGGGTCACTGCCCTCAGCTGGCAGACACTGTGCCTGTCTTTCTTTAACATGATCCCTGTGGGACACCTAGCTCCTGTAAGGGTACGTGATCACAGTGGACTAGGAGCTAAATCTGAAGTAATTAACAGACAAGGCAATGCCCATAGACTTTACTAATCTAGATTCCAAGGCTAGGTAACCTTGCTTAGGAGAACAAAATGAAAATGGAAAGAGAAATGAATTCTCAGTCTCACTTCTGAACCCTAGGTACTATTTGAGTGTGGTCCATTTAAAGTGTCAATCAACCCCCCATGGTTGTTTTACTGTTCAGCAAGAATATTTGGAAGTCCGGAAAATCAACAATACCCAGCTGTTTCTCCAGCAGGCTGGCCATATATTTCAAATGACAGCACTGCATAGGTATGTACATCAGTGTCTAAGAGAACAGATGGCTTTATGTGTGTGGCCACATGCAACTCTCTCCAATTCAGTCAAAAACCATGTAAGAAGACTGGATGAAGGCCTCCTCGTTGTGCTGTTTTCAGAAAGCTCTTCTCAGAGTTTAGCTGCAGTCAGTCAGCTCACAGGAACTGATGTTTGTTGGGTATCAGTTTTGTTTCCCATAAAAAAACACAGCACAAAGTCCTGGGCTGAGCCGGTATATCACAGCATGATTGTCTTAAGATACATTTTCCAATTCTCTGATCCCTCATTTTATGCTCTTTTTCACAGGAATGCTGATGTGCTGCAGTCCACAGCAGTGAGGATGACTTTGTGCTGCGTTTCCTTTCAGGGGGTTTGTGAAGCAAAGAGGAGGGTGGCATGTTTTCTTCCCTAAATTAATGAGGCTTCAAGCCCTCAGAGTGACACGCTGCAGATCACACTGAGTGACTCTGTTTTCTACCTCTCACCTCCCATCTGCTCATTTCCCTTAAATTCCATTCAGATTTCACCAGTACCTTAGGGCTGTTCATCTCCCAGTTATTCATTCCCTTTACAGAACATTATAAGTATTTTTTGAATCACACTCATGAATGTTTGTGCTGACACGTTCCAAGGGATATTTCTTTTTCTGCCTTTCTCCCTCCATCAGACTGTAGAGGAGGGTGCAGCACCTCAGAGTGTTCTCTGCAACACTCAAGTGTATGGCTTCACCAGTGGGAAAAACAAGGCTTTCTCTTTGGTATCACAGAGACAGTGCAGATGTACAGGTGTGAAGTAACTGGCAAAAGGTACCCTTTTTTTTGATGTTGAAAGTGCTTGGAAAGGAAGTGCTCCCCAGGTGGTGTGGGCAGATGAACAAGCCCTGCTCAGCAGTGCACAACCCCAGTGCAGCAGCCAGGGCACGTGCTTCTCTGCCCAGGCTCACAAGCCCTGCTCAGATCTCTTGCCAATGCAATTTTACAGCTTCCACACTGGTGTTGGCTCACAGCTCTGCATTAAGACAGCAGAGAATTGTGCCACAGAGACCTGCCCAGAGGGGCAGCTTTGCTACACCAACCGCAGCACTGCAAAGAGATGCAGCAGCACCAATGTCTGGGGGCCCGGATGGGCTGGGAGTGTTCCACTGGCAGGATGAGCCAGGGGCAAGAGCAGCAGGAGAACTCGGGCATAATCTTGCTGCCAAGGCTCAACCCTCAGGACAGTGGTGCCAAGCTGCTGCACTTCCCAAACAGAAGCTGACTTTGTGGCCCCTGTGGCAGCAGTGACCACCTTTGTCCCTGTGGCGAGCACACCCTAGTGAGAGGTCTCGGAGTAGTGCTGCAGAGTGAACCCCAGCAGGAGACTCCTCACCCTCCCTGTGCCTGCCAGTTCTTGCCATGCCCCTTTGCTCCTGAGGGCTGGCCACAGCTGCTTCTCTCCACCACAACCCCGAGCACAGCTCACTGCAGGGTGTGCACATGGGGGATGGGGATGACACTGCACCACAGCTGACTCTAACCATGGCCTGGCTGTCTGAGCACCCAGTCCTCACCCATCCCTTAGCCCACGCTACCCTCCAACAATGCAGTGTGGATTCTTTGGCACGTGCTATGAAAACAGGTTTCTGATGGGCTATGGCAAGTTCTCAGCTTATTGCAGACACTCTGAATTGTATAAAGATACAGAAATGCTTAAGTATGTGACACAGCACATACAGTCTCATGCCTTCAGGCCACTGAGACTCAGGTGGAACTAGAGCATATGCAGGGCAAATGCAGCCAGACTCCTCTGGCAGGACCTGTCCCTGAGAAATGCAGACAGGAGTTGGTCTGTGCCATCAGCCTTGGAATCAGGGTGCACATCTCAGTCTTTTTTCATTAGTGTGGATTCTCCTGACATCTCCTGCTCCTAAGTGTTCTGAGCTTCTGTGTCAAGATCTTGCCTCAGTCCAGGGCAGGGGAAAGGCATGGGTGGGAGCTTTTCCTGTCCATTTCCTTTCTCTGCTGTAGACTGAGTTTTCCACATGCTTTTTTTCTCATAGAAGGAATAGGAGCATCTGCTTCAGATAGGAGTTCCTGGAAGACCCTTAGTGCTCTGGAATCCAATATGTCACCTATCACATGGTAAGCCTAGTCACATCAAACAAAGACAACACTGCAGCAGCAAACACCAATTTACATCAGATTCAGCAGAGCTATTATGAAGTGTGCAGAATTTTGTATCTAAAAAAAGCATTTCAGGCCAGGTGATGAAAAAAATTTCTTCTCACACTTGATGAATATTCACACACGAACACACATGCACTTGTCATGACCACTCATGCTTTTCCTGCTTATCGCCATTTCCTTGCCCACCAAGCTCTCTGTCTAGCCCAACAGCTTCCTTTTTTCAGACAATCCAGTCCTTTACTCCTGCCTCATCTTTCAGTCTGCCTTTATAAGCTTCCATTTCAGTGGCTCCAATTCTCAACATCTCAACTAGATCTGCCACTGAGTCACAGTCTCTTCACTGCTGTGTGGCAGTAACAGGGAGGAGAGAGCACTAAGTGCAAAGGGGATCAGTCTTTCTGCTTCCCCATCATACATCAAAAGTTTCCTGTCCTTCAGAAGAACAGCACTACAGCATGAAAGCAACCCTAGAGATGTACTATTTAGAGTGGAAAGTCAAGCACCACCACAGCATGAAAAGCCACAATGTAGGTTGTGGGAGCAGCAGTCACTTGGCCAGGTGTGTGTGGGTGTTGAGACCCATGCATTGCACCCTGGCCCCAGGAGCACCCTCTGTTCTTTCTCAGAGGGCTCTTTTCTCCCTCAGTGCTCAGCATACCCAGTGCTGTGCTAGTAAGTGGCTTTTTACATTGCTTCCTTGTGGTGATTTATAGTGTGGCTCTGTGACACATTTGCTGCATATTAGTCCAAGCCTGCTCTGAAGATAGCCTTTTTTAATTCCCTCCTGAGCTCTTCTGTGGAATTTATCGATGCAGTACTTGTGTGCCTCTTAAATGCTAATTCATTTACTGCCATGGCATGACTGTGAGAGTCAGTTCTCTTTTAATTTTCATTTTGCATATGGAGAGCTGAAACGCAGTGAGATTAGGGTACAAGTATTCCTCTAATGGGGTGCCCAGTGCTGAGGGCCTGATTTTGCAGAGCCCTCAGCCTTAAGTGGCAGACTGTGTGTTCAAAGCACATGTCCCATGGATTTCTGTTGCAGGCAAGTGCTGAGTATTTCTGGAAATTAGACCCCAAAGTCTACAGCTTGACAGGTTGAAAATAAGCAATGTGCAATCTCACCATCTGTGTGAAGTTTGGCTTAAGCTACTTGCCAGGCTGACACAGGGGCTCAGGGGGAGAGGGAGAGCAAGATTGCTTCTCAAGGGTTGCACCCAACAGACTGAACCTGGTCTCCATCAGCCATTTGCTTGCCCACCAACTGTGTGTCCTAGCCCATCTGCTTCCAGTCCTTTGTGCCTACCTCATCTTTCAGTCTGTCTTGTGGCTCCCATCCCAGTGACCCAAGTCTCCAGTACTCCAGATGGGTTCACCACTAAACCCTCTTCTCTCCAATTCTCCTGCCAACAGCAGGGAGGATGAAGCCCTGAGAGCATAAGGTGTCAGTCTTCCAAATCCTGGCTCCATGTCTTGCCATAGACTGGCCTAGTGCAGGGACAATCGTGATCACAAGTAAAAGTTGTAATTACTAAAGCCCTCTACTCCCCATGGCCTAGGCAGGAGATGCACACTGTGGGCATTGAACCATCAACCCAAGCTGAACAAGTTTATTTATTCAGGGAGGCCAAGCTAAAGCATGAGGCAATCTGTGGGGCCATTAAATGCTAAAATTAAATATGTTTCTACAGGGCATGTGTGAATTGCCCTTTCAAAGGCTGTAACTCAGCCAGATGTAGGTGGATTTTTCACAGGACAGCAAAAGACATAAGCAGTGTAAAACCATTTGTTTCATTGTGTCGTGTCTCTAATCTAAACTACTAAACTTTTGGCAAATTTACAGCCAGCTGAAGACATAATTTACAACACAATATTTTAGGTAGCCTGAACAGCACTGGTTCTGCCACTGCCACCTCTAGCCTGTGTCTGTGCACCCATACACTGGGAATTGAGTGTTGCAGACAGATGAAATGAAACCCACACTGTCAATGCCCCCAGAGAACAACTGATTTCCTCCTTGCCCAGGGCATCCTCGGCACCAAGCTACCCAGCCCTCCTGTGCTTGGTTCAGCTGTGGCTTTGCAACTCACTTGGCTTCTCTCACTAGGGGTTCCTGAGGACATTCTGCAACATGTCCCCTGTGGCCTCCCTAGGACCTGCTAATGTGCCAGATCCACCAGTTGCTTTCCATTTCTTTCTGATACATTCACTGGATTCTGTTTAAAAGTTATAAAACAGTTTAACAGCTAGCACTCTATATTACTAGATAATGCATACATTGCATGATATGCATGTCCCTGGGACACCTCCTTTACTACCAATATGTGCCTCATTCATCATCTGTGTATGGGGGAAGCATTTCTGCAGAAGCAGTCAGAAATTCTCCTTTGTTTGAAACCATTTATAATAAAATAGTGAATGTAAGCCTTGCGTTGTAAGTCTCGTGTTTTACAGAGTTATTTTGTCACCAGGTTTTCCCCTTTTCCCCCAGCACAAGTAGAAATGCACCCCAGCTACAAGCAGAGCAACCCAGGTGCCATCCATGGGCAGTGGGAAGTGTTCACACGTTTTCATACTGATTTTTATTTGCTGGTATTTTACTACTTCTGCAGTAAATTGGTGCTGACTGTGAACCGGCATAAAACATGACCCATAAAAGCAGAAACATATGGCGAAGGAACATTAGGGTCACACTAAGGATAACAAACAGAAAGGTCTGCCTTGCACAGCCCAGCTGGGCATATGGAGAAACAAGTCTGAATAAATAAAAACCTTACATAAGTCACCCCCATGAACGGCCCCTTTTGGTTCTAAAACTGTTCCAGTCGGCATTAGTGTGGACCAGCTGTAATATCCTTCTTTCTGGAAGCAGGATCCCATTTCTGAGAAACAGCAATTAGTTTCAGCAGTGAGTTCATTTGAATATCAGGGCTTTTGAAAACACACACATCAGGAAGCCATAATGGCTAAACCCTCATCTGTACTTTTAAATCCTTTCACTCTAATCTAGGGCATAAAAATCCACATGTTCTAACTCAACATCATGGGGCAATGGGGAAATGCATTCCACCAGGCTTTTTCCACAGCATTTTCAAAATGCATAATATGGGGGCTTTTGATGAACCACTAGACAAGACATTGAGTCTTTGGGTGCTCAAGTCCTTTAGGAAACAGCCTCAAGTTGTGCCAGGAGAGGTTTAAATTAGGTATTTCTTTACTTGAGGGGTTGTAAACATTGGAACAGGCTTCCCAGGGAAGTGGGGGAGACACCAGTCCCTGGAGGTATTTCAAAGATGTGTAGAAGTGGTGCTTAGGCACAAGGTTTAGTGGTGGACTTTGGTTAACGTTGGACTTGATGATCCTAAGGTTCTTCTACAACCTAAATTATTCTACAGTCCTATGATTCTTTAGGTTTTTATTTTACAGCAGGAAAACATAACAGTGTCTTAATGCACAGATTGTATATGTTCATAATTAGTGTGCTGGGCTCTACTTTAAAAGTTTTACCCTAACTCTGAATTTACAGAGTCTCTGATAAGCTTGACTAAGTGCTAGCAATGTTCTTGCAACCCATGTTATCCTAAGAATAATATTCAACTCCAAATTTGAATAAAGTTATCATTAATTAAATTTTGATTAAATAAGTTTGGTTAAACAACCCAGGTGGTTTAGCCAGAATATATATGTAGTTGTCAGGTAAAATTTTCTTTGCAAGGCAATTTTGAATTGCAGTAGGTTTTCAAACCTGTTGGCACTGGCAGCAGGTTAAAAGCTAGTGCTCTTTTGATGCCTGGGAGGGCAGAGAAGGAACATTCAGCTCCCAGGCTATGCCTGGTGCCTGTGCAGGGAACAAGCAAAGGCAGAGAACAGATTTTGTCTCTTGGACTGAAGATCAAGTTCAGACATCAAGAAGTGACCCAGATGCAGCTGAAGAAGGACAGTTCTTGTAAAGAAAATTGAGTCACAGAGAGGGAACATGCTGCTGCAACTTACTTGTTGCTGCTGGACCCGAGTGTAAGAGCAAGGGTGACACTGGAGAATAAAGGAAACTTCAAAGAAAGGAGCTCTTTCACATCTTCCTCAGCCGCTGAATCCATGCCATCACCTGGGGATGCTCACTCTCTGCTTTTAGGTACCCAAATAGCTACAAACGTGGATCTCCTGCTGTTGGGAGAATGGGGATAAAAAATTGTGCCCTATTGGCACAGTGATATGCTGAGAGCAGTCCCTGACTCTTTTAACTGCTAGGCTTAACCATCCACCATAACTATTAAACTGCACACCCAGATAAAACTCCAGCTGTTCCTAAAAACAACACCTCATCAACAAAAGCCAGCATGAATGCCTCAGGCAAATGCTTTGCTTTTGTGTGAGCTCCCTGTTGACTAAAGGCTCCTGTCTGAGCATCAGAGATCACAGAAAACGTGGCCACAGCTGAAAGGGAGGTGATATTCTTCCCTGTGCTCCAAATTGTTGCACCATTTACATTGCTCTGAAATCCCAAGGCTCTTAAGTGACAGGATTCCTGGATGGATGCAGATCCTTCGGAAGAGATGGCCCAAGATAAGGGCAGGGTCTGTTGCCATTGCTGCTCCCAGGACTGTCTAATGGATGTAGCCAGGCTGTCAGATTAAACTAACTTTTGGGGCATTAATGCTGGTTTGCATGTTTATTACCTTGCCCATTTCAGACTTAACTGAGCTAACTCTTAATAAACATACATTCTGAATGGATTTTTATTATTGTTGCTTCCCCCTCCCCTCTCCCCAGGTCATTAAGACTCATTATGTGGAGTCATCAGCTGTTTTGCTTTGTATCCCATCTGTTCATACAGTACTTGGATCCTAGATAATACTGCAGATGGGAGTTCCATTTCCACTACTTTGGTTTTGCTCCAGTGGGACTTCATGTGGCCACTGGTGGAAAAATTGCAGTGGTTTTGAGTAAAGATTTTCCATATTATAGACATTTGTCAAATCTCAAAATTTTGAAGATCATGTCACTTACTAGAGTCAGTGGCAGTCTTTCTCTAAGAGGATTTTCAATCCTTTCCCCATCTACAACACCTCCATTCTCTGAAGTCAACAAGGACTCTTTCCTGAGAACAAATCTTGTGCAAGTTCTAGTCACCAGGAAAACCATCCCTGCCTGTGACTGGGAAGAAAATAATGTTCTGGTTCCATTGCTGTTAAATGGAGCAGAAATTGGAATCTAATGAGATTTTGCTATGCAAGTTTAATCTCCTGGAGCCCCTTCACATTAGTCTTTCACTCCTGTATCAGTTGGATTGTCATACTGGCACTCTGTTTCTGGCCTCTGATGACTAGCAAACCAACTCTGATTTGCAGCCAAGGTATACCTTGATCAAATTGTTATAGGTATGAGTATTAATTCATGCCAAATCTCCTTTATTGTATATAACTAATATTTTCTAAAGCTCATAGTTTTGTTCAGGCTCCTTTACGGGAAAGGCAAATTCCAGTGGGGAGCCTGGAAACCTTGTTCAGTCACAAACAGCTGCTGTCGAAGAAACAATGGAGTTACGGGAAAAAGTCGTGGCTGACGACCGGTGCTTAGCGCTCGATCATTATCGTCTGATAAGGATAAGCTCGTCAGCCCCCACCCTGACTCTCATCTGAAAATGAATCGGGACATCATCATCCCCGAAAAACCTATTCAGTGGAAAGGAGGACAATATTCAATCCTTTCAGGAGGACCGGAGAACAGAACTCGACGACTGTAGGATACATCTGCAACAGAAAGAGACTTTTTGTTCCTATTGCGAACTCTAGCCTAAGGGCGAATTTCGGGTATAAATATCGGGGTGCTGGCACGTCCAAGGTGTGACAGAGAGAAGGCGAGAGAGAGAGGGCTGCTCTGTTCACCAGTGCCAAAATCCCGGCGCTTGGTACTTTGTCCGCTGACCGTGTGCTTTTTCCTTTTAAAATTTTTGTAATCAATAAGTTCTATTTTTCATTTTTTAATTTGGCTGGTTTTGGCTTTTATCTATAACAAACTTATACCCATTTGATCTCATGCCCAATGCCTAAATTACCCTTTTTCTCAAATACTTGTTCTCTCCTCAGATTTTATTCCCTTCAAATCCATTTCAACCTTCGCTCTCTTGAAGCTAAACAAACTTCTATAGCTTCTTGCCAGAAAAATATGCTCTCTGCTTTCCTCATTCACAGTTCTCAGGTGAATTTGCTTCAATTTCCATGCTGTGGTGACATGGTGTCACCACCTGACATGGTGACAGGAGCCAAACCACTGCTGTCAGTGCTGAAGCCAACCCACAGGCAGGCCTGCTCTAGCTTCAGCCCCTTTCACTGCTGCTTGGTGCCTCATTTTTTCCTGGTCTGCATTTGAAGATTTATTTTAGGTCTCAGTTTGGTCTCAGGAACATCTTGAAAATGGCCTCCTTCTCCTCCTCTGCATTCATTTGTTAATATAGGTTAGGTGGCTACAACAGTATTTTGGTCAGTTGTTCTCTGATTCCATTTCCTGGCACTTTTCTTCCAGATCTGTAATTCATATCTTGATTTCTCAGCCTCTCTGCTACTAAAATTGCGAGACACTATTTTTGGAGTAGGTGCCAAGGGTGAGCTTCTCCCCAGGTGTGGCATTTCATTTCACAGGGACACTTCCCTCTGGTGGCAGTGCAAGACTCAGCTCTTATCACAGCACTGAGCCCAAAGATTCCAGATGCTTTAGCACTCTGCTGGTCCAGTGGCAGCTTTAGCAAGGATGGGCTTGCGTGGCTTTACAGCAAGTGGCCACAGAGCCAGGAGGGGCTGCAGCTCTGCGCCTTGTCAGGCAGCAGGACCGTGCCACGGGGGAACAACCACTGTCATTTCAGCCTCCCAGGTAAATCCAAGTCTCACAAGCACTGCCCTCCCCTGCAGCTGGTCACTGGGCAGGTAAACCTGCAGTGACATGTGGGAGGTCAGAGGAAAGGTGGCAGAATTGTTCAGGCTTTGCAGCCTTGAATGGCAGAAACCCGAGAAGGCTCAGTCTTTGCATATTTGCCCCTTTCAGTGGACCATGACTGTGCCATGACTGTGTCAGTGACCTTGACCTTTATTTTTTGTTAAACAAATCATTTAATCAGAGAAACACAAAATTAACATGTGATCTAAGAGTGTATGCCATGAAAGGAAGAGCAGAGATTTTCAATAAAACTAGAAATTGTTTTAATAAGGGAAAGAAATTATAGAAAAATTGTGAGGGAGTTATATTTAAGATGAAGGATAATGTTAGAAGATCACTTATGGCTAGTGCAAACCTCTCTGGAGTATCCAGGAATCTCAGTCACAGCCTGAGTTTCTCATTGTGTTAGATATATGAACCTAAAGAGGCAAGGAGGGGAGATATCTAAAGACAGGTAATGCTGCTAGAGGTCCAAAGACCTTTTAAGATGCCTTAGATATAAATCTGGTCCAAAAAATCTAATAAAGCACACAAAAAAACTTTCTAAACATAGGATTTTACCTGTGCTCGGGCCAAACCATAATTTCAGGAGAAGAATCAAAGCAAATACTCGTAGGAGAAAATCTGTTGAAGCTGTGAACTTTTCACCTTTAACAGCAAGTAATGACCACAGGGTGCAAGATCAGATGGTTGACTTAACCACCAAGTAATGAAATTAGGCTAAAAGTTAGATTTAGTCTGCCCAGAGGCAACATGACAAATTAGATTCATCCACTCGCCGTATTTGTATGAGTGCACTTTTTTGTTAGTGAACAGATTATAAAAGAAGGCTTTGCCTCAAGGCAAGGTTTTCTGGCACTGAACTAATTTGCAAGCCGAGGTTCTCCCCTGAGGGCACAATAAGACCCTCCCTTCTTTGCAGCCAAGGATCAGATCCTCAGCAAAGATTTACCTGTGAACAGCTCTCAACATATTTGGAGCTTTAAAAAACTGCAGATTTCTTTCTATAAAGCTACATAAATGGAGATATATTTTATTAATAATGAAATATTTAGTGTTCTTCTAAAACAATTCAGTGTGTTTCACTGAAAATATTTATTAAAAATAAATTGGTTTAAACTCAACTCTCTGGGGCAGGCTTTGTAAACTCATGCTGGCTCCCAGCTTTGGCTGGTGGTCAGTAGTGAGAATTGCTGACAATGCAGGTGGCCACCCCTCCTCATGACAAGGCTGCAGCTCACAGCCTGAAAGTCTTGTGGCCCTGTGAGCTCTTGAAGTCAGTCATAAGTGTTAGTGTTTCCAGCACCAGGCCTCACTCTGCAGGCACAGCTGCGTGGCATCCCTCTGACCTGCAAGGGAGCTGTGAATAGAGAATGCATTTCTTTTTCCTCTAAAGATGAAAGACTTTCAAAATTAATTGCACGGCATTATGGCTTGTCTGTGTTGTCAGCTTTGATTTTGCTGTGACAAAATGATGGCCGCTCCCTGTCACGGAGAGTGACGCCGTGCCTGTGAGCGCTGCGCTCATCAAGTGGCAGCAGCGAGGAAAGCGTCACTGTGATCTGCACGGAAAGCAGTTTTGTGGAGCGGGACGCCAAGGGTGAGGCAAGTGCAGATGTTGCACTGCCACAGGGGAGCCTGCACGGCCATCGCTCACTGCAGCCGGTGTTGGCTGAGCCATAGCACCCACAGCTCTGTGCCAGGCGTCCGACTTCCTGACCCCATCCCTACAATCACTCCAAACTACTGAGGGTAACACTCTCCAGAGGTGTCACTTGGAGCACTCGGATTGTGCATTGTGTACAGTCACTAGAACTAAAACCAGCATTTAAAAGAGCAGCTCTGCAATTGCCTTTGCAGGGCCTAGCCGAGCAAGTGGGAGCAGAAGCAGAGGGAGAACACCAACTCCTTTTCCCTTTAGAGGGCAGTGGTGTTCATCGTACAAAAGCTGCTTTTTCACGGAGGTAAATCCCTCTTGGGGAACAACCGGGTCAGCAGCAGCAGAGCAGCAGGGAATAGGGACCAGTGCTGAAGTGTTGCTGCTGGATGAGTGCACCGTACAGAACAGCATCTCACCCTGATGTACTTTCTGTAAGGCTCTGTGCAGGGGCTCATTAATTTCCCCTCATTTTCATGCACAGTAATCAGACAAGTAATTACGGTTCCACCGAGGGGCTTCCTTTCTCCCATGAGCCCAGCCCAGAGTGAAGCGCTCCTTTACCACCGGCGTTTGCCAAATTGCAGCCTCTCCTGGAGCCAGGTGAGCCCTTCCTGTGAGATTTGTGCCGAACCTGTTGAGAGAGCCGAGCAGGAGCTGCTTTGGAAGGCAGTACTAACCTTTTCATGGGTTTGGGCGAGGCCTCCCGCTCCAGGTTGGAGGACGCGTGCTTCACATGCATGGCGTTGTAGGAGGTGTGGGTGTACTCGTTCTCGTCGCTGTAGTCCGGACCCAGCAGCGTTCGAGCCCACGTCCCCATGTCATAGGGAGGCAGAGTCCCCCCAAATTCCGAGGGCAGGCATTCGGGGTGTATTAGCTGGTGCAGGCTGTTCAGGTTGTTACCATGAAGAAAGATCTTTAACAAATGAAAAAGAAAGTTCGAAGTCATCATCGACTGGTCACTTCGTTAAGTACAATAATAGCAGCACTAATGAGGTGTGGAGTGTCATTAGTTGACACTGCAGTTTCAGGTGGGAATTTCAGAAGCTCTCAGGACTGACTACGTCGGCAGAAGAGGGGGGATTAACTTTGGGGTGGGCAGCTGAAGAATTAAGCTGGCACTACTAACACTTCTGAAAACTCCTTGCTTTTGGCACATGACAATTTCAGTTTCTTAAGTACCAGATCAGGAGAAGCAGAAGTCAGGAATTATGACTGATTATTGCTGCTGTAAGAGGATCGAGGCCTACATGAAGAGCAGTGAGAAGAAAAGGGTGACAGTGGAGCTTACTGAAAGCAGGCATGAAGAGTAGGACTTCAGCATCTGAGAGGGCCACTAGCCCTGCACCCCAGGACAGACATTTTCAGGAGCGTATCAGGCTGTGTCACCACTCGGTGCTGCTTCAGCAACACTTGTTTCTCTAATAATCCCTCTGCTTTCAGGTGGGTCCTACCCTTGTTCTGTCTACTCAGACCCAGCTCAGGGTGGGCTCTGGGGTCTCCTGAGCTGACAGCTCAGCTGCTGGTTGACAGACTGCAGAGAACAAATGGCTAGGATGACTGCAGAACCACCAATTCGCTTGGGTTTCAGTGGAGAAGATCTGCCTCTTCTGCAGTGTGAGCAAATAGCCTTCAGGCACGGGTACTTTTTGTGGAAGCAAGTGAGTTATCATCATGTGAAAAGTCACCCTAATGAGGGAAAGAAATAGGAAATTTTACTCCCACAAAAAGAGTTGAGCTGAAGTTTCCCTTGCTTGCAAGTAACTTCAACCAGGCCTGATAATCCCTCCACGTTGCCAATTCTTTCTATCCCTGAACATGTCCCAGGGAAATGTATCTGTGCTTTGTTAGTGATAACAGATTTCTGGTCCCTTGTTGAGTTACTGATTCAATCCATTCCAAACTCTAATTTTTAATAACAGCAGCAAGTCTCTTATACCATATGGAAAATGCAGAGAGAAAAACTAGAAAAGAAAACAGGCAGCTGCTTGGAAAATCCAGGTCTGCAAGTTCCTCTCCACCCCCACCCCCATCTAATTACCCTTTTCCTTGTCTTGTCTTTGAGGAACGGTTTGATTAGCGTGTACAGGGCATGGATGTACCAGGGCTGATTGACAAAATGGACTCCTCCAAAACGTGCAGGAAAGCTGTCCTGTAGAAAGAAAGGAAGGAAGGCAGTTTAGAGATGGGGTGCTTTACTCCGGCAGTCAATAGGATGAAAGTAGGAGGAAAAATCTGTCTCTCTTTCCATCTGCAAACGAGCACTGGGCTTGCTGGGAGGGGGCGGGAGGGAAATGAACAAATAAAAAAAAAAAAGAGATGCCTGTAAGCGTTTGTATCAGTTTCCTCTGTGGACAGAGGCGGTCCCTTCGCCCCTCCACACACTGACACATCAATTGCCCATGAGATGCTGAGGATTTAAAAGCGGGTCTCCAGCCACTTCTCATAAACATTTTTTAACTCCGTCAGGGCATCTGACTCGGCCGGCCTGGGAAGTGAGAGGGGGTTGATGAGCACCGCTCCCTCGAGGGGAAGCTTTCTAATTTCTCATTGTGCGGCGCAAGGCAAGCCCCCGGTTCCCACGCACATCCCTGCTCAGAGCTCACCTTTTCACCCCTCGGCCTCGCTGCCTCCCCCTGCTAAAATCATCATTACAATGGCTGACCTTTCGGGGTGAGCAAGCAGCGTATTAGCGGGAGGAGGATGGGTGGGAAACGCTGATAAGTGAAGGTGTGGGGAGAGCGCAGCATGACAGCACCATGGAAACTGCCGGGGCCGCGCTGGCAGGCGCTGCCGGGCTCGGCACAAACACGGCGGGCATTAACATGCAGGCAGCGTCCCGCTGCCCGGGGCTTCGCCCCAGCATCCCACCCTGCTCCGCCGGCCCGGCACGCCCCGCAGAAGGGGAGGCGCTGGCTGGCGTCTTTAAAGGTTATCGTACGTTGTGAAGGGTGTTTTGTACCTACGATCTTATCTAACAGACGTCAGTCGAGGAAGAGCCTAGGATTTTTTTTTTTTTCGCGTGGCATAAATAATGGGACGACCGCTGCTCCTGTGTGCAAATAGGCTTCCAAGGGGAGGAGAGGAGCCTGTCTCTCCGCTGTGCGGGGAGATTCTGATGAAGCCGTCCTCATCCTGTGTGTGCTCCTAAGCGCTACAGCTCAGCATGAAAAGCAGAGTATAATCAGGTCTCCTCCTTCAGGGCTTTGGCTCTGGGAGCCAGGCAGGTTCCTTCCCCCCACAATTAGCGCAGGGTGTCCTGGGGCTTTCTCTCGCCTTTCTCCCGAGCATCAGAGATTGAGCACAGCTGGTGAGAATTCGGGGTGGATTTGTGAGATGATATGAAAAAATCCTCTTATACACCTGCTCTGCAGAGCTTCTGTACTGCTCCAAGGTCAATTTTCGCCCCCAGATTTAGCCAGAGGGAAGCATACACCACCTCCTGCAGCCCAGGGCAGATCACCAGGACTCTCCACACTCTTTAGCCGTGGATTGCCCTGGTAGTCATCTAAAATCATACTAGGGTAATGTTTGTGAGCAGCCACAGGCATTAAGTGATGTTTTTTTCTTTTGGTATACACTGGAATAAGCCACTTCCACCTCAGACAGGTGAGTTGACCTGAAATCATCACAAATCTGCATATTGGATATACTGTGAAGGACTATTGGATAATCAGGCCAGCACACTGGAGGACAAGCAGTGTAATACCACAAGTGATCCCCTTTTAAATTCCAGTAAATGATGAATTGAGCTTTTGAGACCCCACCTGGTCTGGGGTCCTTAGACAAGAAAGATGTGAACCTGTTTGAGTGAGTCCAGAGAAGGACCAAAAAGATGATCAGAGGAATACAGCACCTTTCCTACAAAAACAGGCTGAGAGAGGTGGGGTTGTTCAGCCTGGGGAAGGGAAGACTCCAGAGAGACCTCATTGCAGCCTTCCAGTACATTAAGGAGGCTTATAAAAAGGAGGGAGAGGGACTTCTTATCTGGGCAGATAGTGACAGGACAAGGTTTTACACTGAAAGAAGGCTGGTTTAGATTAGATGTTAGGAAGAAATTTTTTCTTAGAGGGTGCTGAGGTACTGGAAGAGAGAAATTGCAGATGCCTCATCCCTGAAAGTGGTCAAGGCTAGGTTTAATGGGGTCCTGAGCAACCTGATTTAGTGAATGGCATCCCTGCCCATGGCAGAGGGATTGGAATTAGGTGATTTTTAAGGTCCTTTCCAACCCTAACCATTCTATGATTCTGTTCAGTGAATCTATGATTCTATAATTCTCTTTAAGGATGGTATATGTCCTGTGGGGTTATTAATTTTCAATAAAGAAGAGTGTATTTCCACTGCTTTTCACAAGAGTTTAGGATGCAGATCTGAGATAAAGTACTGCAGTGCTGCATTTTGCAGTGACTTCAACTGACTGCTGAGAAATTGCTGCAGAGAGTCTGAGCCCACCCAGAAAAACACAAGGACTGACAAAAGTGTGAAGCCCAAAGTGATTTTCTACCATGTGATAACCTAAAATTGTGGTTTATAACTGACCACAGCCATAAGATGCTCATCTCATGCAAAATTCACAAATTCAATTGCCTTTCTCACACATGGGAATGAAGATTTTAAGATTTGGAGCTTTTCATAGATTATTCAAAAAAAAAACCCAAAAACCCAACCTAAATGGAATTTTCTATATTTGCCTTTATTTATTTATTATTAATTCTATATTTGTCAAGCTGGCTGCCACCCCACAAGTTGTATCTATAAGGAAGAAGTTTGGGACACCTTTGCTCTTTGGGAGTAAATTGCCACAGTTGTTCCCAGGCTGTATTGTAGCAGCTAATGTCAGTGTAGAAAATCCAGTCTGAGTCTGAAGCACAGGAAAGTAAAGAAATGAAAGATTGGAAGCAGGGGAATAACTTTAAGACACAGAGATTTATAGTGACCTGAAAAAGAAAAATTGTTTTGCCTTCTTGCTGGAATGCACAAATTATATTGATTGTAATTTTTAGTGAGAAACATCAGTCAGTCTTCATTTTCGAGGGGGAACATGTATTTTTTAGAACATGTTGACCAGCTTTAACAGTATCCAGAAAGGCCCAAATACTGAGAATTATAGGAACCAGCCAGAGGTTTAAGCTGGCAGTCTGCCTCTAGAAAAAAAGGAGCAGGAAGCACTTTCTTGTATAGAAAATTAATTTTATGTCCATCCCATATATAGATTGTTGAGTCTATAAACGAGATTCTATCTCACACATCTGTGTTATAGGAAAGCCCTTAATATAACAATTTTATTTAAAGGCAATTGCTTTCTTTTAATTTTAAAGGTACATCTAAAAGTGCACGAACACTTTTGAAAAGGAAACATGACAGTCAGAAAAAAACCCAACAACCAAAGAACATTTTTTGTGTGTGTAACTCTCTGCTAAATTTTGTTCCTTGCCCTGTTAGGCACATTAAGTTCAATGTGACCTTCATCCCTCAGTCCACCTGCATTTGTAAGGCTGTCAATTAGAACCAGGACAAAGACTTAAAAAAAAATACCCAAAAAACCCCAAAGAAATTTGATATGGGAATCATCCAGACACTGTTTGGAACGGCAACATACTAATTTGGTAGAAGTCCCTAATTAGAGCAGAAAAAAAGAAAAGCTCCTGTCTGGAGGTCTGCCTTGTGCTGCTCCAGGAAGATGTATGAGGCATTTCCCACACCCCACTTAGTGTCTCTGCTGCTTTCCCTGGGGCAAGGTGAAAGTAGCTGAAATTGATTTTCTGCTGGAGAGCTTTTGCTTGTAGGAATTCTCTTTTGATTTCTCACATCTTGTGATTCCTTGGGAAGGTGTATTTTATAATGAGGTACATTTTTGGAGTCTACTGTGAAATGGACTCTGGGATCATGGAGCCTTTTCTTAACCTGATTCCTTGTCAAAAATACCCAATCCCGAGGATATACTTGAGTTTTATTCCAATGTTATGAATGAAATATAGTACACATGAATTGGTCTAATTATTTTTGGGCACTACTGTCTTCTCCTCTGAAGACATATTACCACGTTGCTCAGCAATGAAATTGCAGAGTAAATAAACACATCCAATTCAGTGCTAATCAAGCTAACGTGCTTCTTAGCAATAGCAGGGAATCACAGAATCACAGAATGGATCAGGCTGGAAGGGACCACAGCCATCAGGTCCAAGCTCCCTGCGCAAGCAGGGTCATCCCAGAGCACATGGCACAGGATGGTGTCCAGAAAATTCTTGAGTATCTCCAGTGAGGGAGTGTCCACAGCCTCTCTGGGCAACCTGTCCCAGTGCTCACACTGGAGCACAGTAAAGAAGTTGTTCCTCATGTTTAGGTGGAACTTCCCATGCATCAGTTTTTACCTATTCCATCTTGTCATGCTGAACTTGCTGAGGAGGCATCTGTCCCTTCATTCAAATCACTGATGAGTAAGTTAAATTGAGCCTTGTGAGACACCACTAGTGACAGGACTCCAACTTGACCCTGTGATACAAATTATGGCCCTCTGGGATCTACCTTTGAGCCAGTTCTCAGTCCACCTCACTGTACACGTATCCAATCCATACTTCAGTGAAAGACCTCCAGATATCTTCTTGGACAGCTGGCTCACCCCACAGACAGACCATATCTTCTTCCCTGGGACTTAAATTGATCTAAAATAAGGAATGTATCTAACAATGCTGCAGTGACGCTTTCCCAGAGCAGTATAGGCAAACTGAGAGAGAGAAAATAGTCCGAACATAGAGTTTGAGTTGTTTTAATGAAACTGGGGCCACTGATGGGCCTATTCTTTTGCCTGATTTTTCTTTGTTTTGCTTTATATATTTGTTTCTTTGCTGTTTTCAGTTATTCTCCTCTTTATCATGCCTAAAGAGAAGGTAAGGAACACAGTGGAGCTCCCACAGGCCCCTCAAACCCATGCAGGCTTCAATACATCTTTCATTTCAGATGGAAGTGTCTCCAAACTTGCAGCTCAGAGCAAAATATTATGGGGATCATCTTTTCCCATCTCTGCTCCTGTGCAGAAAAATTTTTACACTGAGCCTGGAACTGAAAATGTTTGGTATCTAATATTCCATTAAATAGCTCAGGAGAGGTGCTTGGAAGCTATAGGTTGATTACAGACAATTGCTCTTTCTTTCTGCCTGTTCTTGCCATGACAACATCTATTTCTTTTGGCATGAGTATGCATCAGAAACCTTTTACCATGGTGTTGTTTGGAACTGCCTGAAAGCTAAAAATCAACGTGGTTTTCCAGCATCTCCCCACACCAAAGTGTGTTGGGAACGCAAAGTCATCTTTGGAATATGAAAAATAAGAATGAATCCAACCTGATGCTCGAGGTAATTTCTTTCCAACTACATGAATTGACACCATAGACCAAAGACCAGAGCTGAAAATCCATATTTCAGCATATTTCTAGGTTACAGAACATCTGAATTTTGAGAAATAAGCATCTTTAAAATGATGTCATAACCTTTACCCTTTCTAATCAGAAAACCAACACACACCCCAGTGAATTTCTATCTCAACCATACTGGCCAGTTTACTTCAAATCCAAATATAATTCCCCTTGAAAGAAAAAAATTGCCCCCAGATTCAGGAAGATACCAGTCATAAACAAAACTGTTTAAGGCAAAAAGTCATGTAAACTGAGCATAAAAAACCATCTTCATGCCTGTGCACTTACATAATCAGTCCCCAAGGTGGATTAAAGCTTCTAGAGATGATATTAATAGTTCAGGAAGATTTTATTAATAGTTCAGTGATAGTTTCTCCATGGAGAATTTCCATGAGTGTGTGATTTTAATGGATTGGCACAATAAAGGAAGGAGGATTTCTGCTCTTCAGCTCTTCAGCTTCAGATCCAAATTTAGCCTTTGAAAGAGCGACAGTGCTTGAATGATGTTGTTCCCTGATTTTACAGCTTTGTCAGATATTGGATAGGCTGTGTCCATCAAGAACCCGCTCCTGAGCATGTTTGAATGAATTCCATGTGATGCCCTAGGTATGGACAGAGTGGGCTGTTGAAAAGGGCATGCTAGGCAAGAAGGCAGTGTCCTCCCATCACTTCAGCTTCTAATTTTAATGCGGCTCCTGAGAGGTGGATGTTTATTTTGGCAAGAGACAGTGGGAGGCAGGACCAGGGCCATGAAGACACTGGGACTGGGCTGCTCCTGCACCTCTGCAAGTGTTCCCTGGGGCTGCAGGAGCTGGGGCTGCTCTCCCTCACCTTCTGCAGTGCCTGCTCTGATCCCAGGCACGTTTCCAATCTCCACCCCGACAAGTTGCTTGTCTTTCCGTTATCTCTTTTTGCTCCCCTGTGTTTTTGAAGAGATGGGAATGCAAAAATTAACGTTGCCGGTGGCAATAATTGCAAATCGTTTGCTTCTACCTTGGCATGCCCTCAGAGTACACAGGGCTTGAAAACAGCTGCAGAGTAGGGGAAAACCAGTAAAAGAAAAAAAAAAGACATTAGTGCTAGCAGTATGGCAATCCTGACCTGCTTGAATACAACCATATAAAGAATTCTTGCAATCGTAAAAAATTCATTGATTTTGGGTAAGCTGCGACTGTAACTGCTCACACCAAAGTGCTCTTTTCTTTGAAGCACATAATAGCAAAGGATTGGAGCAAAATCACATGAATTTGTGAGTTCTTGGTTTATTTTCACATCTCATGCCTACATATGTAGATGAGGATCCTCTGAAGTACTTCTGTCAGAGGAGCAGAACTGAAAAATGAACACAGAGATACATTTTCCTAGACATTTTTTCATTATGTTTGTTATCTCTCCTGCTACACTCAGTAACTTTTAAAATTCACTCATTTACAGTGGGTTTCTCCCAGTCAGTATTGCACACTAGTGAGGTCCTACAGAGCATCTGTTCATGGGTGTTGGCAGATGGCACCAATAAATCAGGTTATAGAACACAGATTTGCTCAGTAAACTTTGATTTGTCCTGATAGAATCATGCTGTCATGTCATCTGGTCTCACAAAATAAGTCGTAACCTTGGGGCAAAAGGGGGATTTCTTCACTACGTTTTTGCAAGAAATCCTTTACTCAACCAGCTCAGAATAATTTAGGAACAGAAAATTTCCCAGAAGCAGTAACCCTGTTGGATTGACACCCTGTCTTGGTGCTGCTTTTGCTTGGCACGTACCCCTCTTTTACACACTAAAGGTGGAGAGTAAGGCTCCCTCCAGAAACAAACAAAAAATCTAGATGAATAAATTATATTGATAAAGAAACAGCAGGTTCATTCAGGGGATTGGTTGAGGAGGTTCAAAGGGAAGAGAGGAATTCAAAATGTGATTAAAAATAAAACCAAGAGCACTGAGACACTAATTTAGAAGTAGCCTATGCACATGTGCAACTGGGGTGCTGCAGATTTGCTCCAGATCAGGTCATATTAGGTAAGGCCAGATCAGGAGGCTTCTGGTGGAGTAAGAAGAGTGACAGTCACCCACTAAGCTAAGGAGAGGTAGTTTGGTTCACAGGCAGCATAGGAAGGGACATGAATTAGCTGGAGGCTATTTTTCAGAATTAGTTTAGGAACACGTTTAGGAACTTGGTATGATCTTTGCAGCCAGCTCCAGCAAACCAAGCCACCTTGTCTCCAGTGTTCTGATTTTTGGTGTAAACCACAGCTCAGAAACCTGTTGATATCCAGCTTTCCTAACGCAGGGTGACTGCAAGCTGAGCTCCTTCTATTCCTGTACCTCACTGAATGTGAACGTCGGAAATTAGTTGTGGGGGAAGAAAAAAGCAGCAGGAAGATCATCAAAGCTGAAAGCCATTTTGGGCTTAGTTAGAAGTGGCAAAACGTGCTGGGCACAGAGCAAGCCAGGCCTGGAGACTTGCTGGGTGCAGCATGTGACCACAGGTCGGCAGGAATGTGTCACACTCCCTGCCACGCCAAGCCCCCGGCCGAGTGTGACCCGTGAGCTTTGCTTGCTCATTGGAAATCTTCATCACAACGAAGTCCCCGTGCAAGCTTTAGGTGACTGAGAGAACTGACGTGCCTCCAATCCTTTCTCCCTGACACCAGGAGATAAAGTGGTGTGTTTTATCTCCACTTGAGCTGTTGGTGGGTGTGAGTTGCTCTCAGTTTTGGGGGTGTGGTAAGTAAGTAGGTTTCTTTTCTAGCCAGATTTTAATGCAGGGCATTCTAAAGTAAAATGTCCACCAGCAGAATGAGCACTTACATCAAAGATAATAACAGTCAGCATTAAGTCAGCTTTAATGAAGGAGCATCCTAATTCCCACAGCACCTGGGAAAGAAATACCCAGGAGCATTGGGGCTGAAAGTTTGGCATTGAAAACTCAACCAAAAATATTCTATTTTTAATATACACTTTTTGAAAAAGAATAGAGAGAATGGGGATTTTTTTGAAAGTAATTTTTTAGAGTTAATCTTTAAACAAACTTAATTAGTACCATTAACCACTGCAGTAACGAACACCGCTGTTTTCTTTAGCTGACCTTATTTGAAGCTCTCTCCTGGCTATTTCTATTTCCATAGCCAGGCCTTACACTGGTCCTGAAGGGCAGTAGATCTGCAGGACACTGTGGTTGAAAGCAGAGGGCATGAAGGAGTTAGGGCAAAGAAGATGGCATTGAGGCAAATCCAGTAGCATTTAAAAGGCTGTTGAAAGGAATGAGTTGAGTGCATGCAAAGTCAGTCAAAAAAACATAACATACAGCGCCTTATTTCTTGTCCAGGACTGAGATTTTAAACAAAAAGCCCTGTACAGAGACTTTCTCTTTAGATATGCATTGTTATGCTGAGATTCTCTGCATTGTCTGTGTAAAACATTTATTCTGCATTTTTTTCACATTGCCACTTCCATATATATATATATATATATACGTACACATTATGCACACACACATACATATGCATACACCCCTGCTCTCTGCTGAAATAGCTGTGTCTGAGCAAAGGGCAATGAAGGCTAAACTGCCGAGGTGAGGACAAATGCCCACAGCATTAGTTAAAGTCAGCCAAAGAGAAGCAATTAAAAAGGTCTTGTGGCACTTGCATTGCTTCTCAGGAGACCTACTGACTTTGCAGAGACGCTTTTCATCTTTGCCCATGGAAGCACCAAGGTATTAAACAGAATTCCTCAAGTCACATTACACTTGTGTTGTGATTGAAAGCTGGTGATGGAGAAAGGGAGATTTTGTTATTTATAGTGCTAGGCAACCTATTTAGTGCTGAACAGAAGTCTGATCTAGCCTGACTTGAACAATGCATGGAATCATCTTAAAAGCAGCATGGAAAGGAGATTATAAATTATCATTGTGATGAGATTATAACCTAACATGGTCAGAAGAAAATGATTAAGCAATTTTTTTATTGGTAATTTTTGACTGACTGAAACAAAGTATTTGATGGAAATTATTCCTTTTCCAGTAAATATCTTTTCATCTAGCAGTAAATTAAAATAATCCTTTGTGTTGACTCCTCCGTACAAGTCCTTGTAGGTATCACAGGCTCTTAGCACTCATTTTCCCAGAGCTATTCCTGTCTTATTACACCAAGAATTTTGTATTTTACACAAATTTGTTCGAGATGGAAACCTCATTTTAAAATTGAAGGTTTCCCTTCACCTCGTGCTTGCACAACCCCTTTTTAAAACAATTTTTGTGGTCCCTGTCAGCTTCACCAAATGTTCCATGGTGATAAGTGTTCCATAGTGAAGGTATTTTCCCGTGAGCTACTTTGTTTTAAAGGGAGTCAAAACATGAAATGCCTGCACAATGGGGGAGACCCAGCTCTTGGTGGGTGCAATATGAGGCAACTCACAGTGCATCAGATAAACACCTGATAGCAGCAACACCTTTGCCTCATATACAGACTCTTATTCTTCAGACCAATAGAAGCCTGAGGGGAAAAAAACCCCAGCCTTTTATTTTTTGTATGATTCAGTCTCTGTCCTTGTTCCAGTCTCTGAGTGAGATTGCTTTGCTGTCTTATCCTTTCATGCTGAAGGGAAAATTGTTTTGTGTTTTTGTATTTCACAAAGTCCCACATAGTCACCAGACTGATTTAACAGGAGCAGACCAATGTGTCAGGTCTGCAATAAAATATAACCTCTTTGTGTCTGCCCTTCTCTGATCTCTTTCTCTCTATATTTCTTTTTAATCACAGAGCAGTGCCTTGGTAATGAGAAATCTGACCATAATTTAATGTCCTTGAAATAAGTTTTGATAATAAAAAAATATGAGTAATGTTAAAAAGACAGGTGGAAAGATTTAAAGATACGTTGTGGAAAACATATTCTTAGGAAAGCTATTTTTATAATATCAGACTGCAATTCGAGTTTCATGACATTTTCAACAACATACATGTAAGAAACGAGTTGTGAAGACCACTTTCTTAGTGAAGAGCTTTGTACTATGCAGTACAAAGAACTGATGTTTTTCACTAATGTTTTTCCCCTGTGGTTATAAAAGCAGGCATTACTAACAGCACAGGCAATAGCTAAGATTGTCTGATTGTCTCACTTGCTGCAACTTTGCTGTAGTTACACATTTTGGGCCCAAAAATTTCAACAGGGAGCTAGACATATTTTTATGGGAACAGTGTTGGAGGGTGAGGGTGAGGTGGCAGTTTCTCCATGGGCTTGGAGAGAAAAATACTGTTTTTTACACTTCAAAATATTTCTATAATTATTGGAGGGAGGAGATTTAAATCCCAGAGCTTTTGGAGCATGGGCCCAACCTTTCACAAAAGGTTTTCCTGGCACACGTGGCTTTAATGACGCAGAGAGAATTTGCAGCTCTGTGTATGTGCATGTCCAAACTCACTCAAGGGAGTGGGGAGGCTGTTTCATAAGCTGACTAGTCACAGTGGTACCCTCTTGCCTTGAAAGCTATGATCAGTCAAAGTTCTTGGAGTTCATTAGCTATGTTCTCCCAACAGAGAGAGAGGCTGCAGCCCCAACCCACAGGTGGGAGGTAGAGCCCTCTCTGCAGTGGTTTCTCCCAGAGATGTCATAAAGCACTGGTGCAGACAGGGCCCCCTGAAACTGTACTTTGATACTCAGATTTTTCCTTTCCTAAGTGCGTGACTTTGCCATTTCAACGTTCTTTTTGTGCTGTGTTTGCCACCCAAAGCAATGCTAGGCAACAGTCAGTGCTGCTCATTGCATAATCACTCAGAACCAGGCCTTTTGTCAGTTTGGCAGCATTAAATGTCACATAAACTTTGTACTCTTTGCTACATGAAATACATGCTTATACTCTCTGCAACAGCTCTCTCATTTCCACAACACATACTCCCTTCAGTTCACACTTTTTATTTCTTACTACCTGGCTTGACTACTGCCACCTTAACTCTGACAACAAAACAGCTTTAAATGATAGCAGTAGAAAAATGGTTTCTGATGTCTGTGTAGGTACAAGAAAAGCAGAGCATTAATGAGTGCAGTTTCCCAGTCTTTCCAGTGTCATTAGCCAAGCATGGATATCAGGCTGTGGACATAGCACCAGGTCACTCTTCAGCCCTTTGGTGTCCTGTGTATTATCATCTGCTCCCACTACAGACCCTAACGAGCAGTCTGAGGGTTACCAGTGAAGTTTACTGCCTGAGCAGTTCTTGCACTGCCTTATCCAAAAGGTTATTCTAAATTGTGTTTTCAGGCACCACAACATCCCTCTGCAAGCACAATTCCTTCACTCTCTGGTTCTACTCCTTAAAAATTTGCTCTGGTTATTTTTTTCAGGGCCAGGAGCAGGGAAAAAAATTACTCTGCATTTGCTAAAACTGAAGTTCACAGGAAGATGTGACCCCATTTCTCAGCTTTTTCAGATTAAAAAGCCAAACAAATCTTTACTCTCCTCTTTCTTTTCATATTGGGTTAAAGTCACACTTTAAATACTGCTACATGAAGTCTTAAATTAATCAGGTTTTTTCCACGCAGCGACTGGAGTATCCTCTGTCATATCTCTGGAGGTCATTAAATTTGCTAGGCGGATACAGGACAGTTTGTACCTGTACCTTCTTCTTTGAAGGCTTCCCATTGAGAATTCTTCTCACCTAATTGCAGGCAGCATCATATCCTCCTGGTTAAACTCCAAGCACTAGGGCCAGTGCAAATTTGCAAATTACTTGGTGTCATTCACCTTGACTTTAGCAAGGCTTTAGGCACAGTGGCATATATTATCCCTCTAGCAAATTGGAGAGATTTTGTTTGGAGTGGTAGTGCTTAGTTCTAAATTCAAAGTTTGCCCTGCTTTAAGCTATGAATGGGATCTGATCTTCCAAACTTACTTACCCCATGACTCTGTGGTACTTCAGATGTTGTGGTATATGTGCATCTCAAGTTGTCAGACTGTTCCTGCCCTGTCATGTTCCTCACCTACTGTTGACTCATCACTGGTTACTCAGGGCTTTGAGTTACAGCTTCCACTTAAAGCTGAAGCTTTTGTCACCTTTATAATGTGCCACAGAATTTATTATAGAAATGGGCAGGAAGGTGAGGCTTATTTATTATCTGCTTTGCTGCAAAACCCATATTATGAGCATAAATGACAGCAATAAACAAAAGAAAATAATCTGTTCAGACCAGAGGAAAATCTATATCACTAACTCCCTGCATTGAACGGTTGTTCCAAGAATGAAGGATTTCCTTGTTATTAGGAATGTGCCAAGTGAAGAGAAGTTATCAGAAAAGCTGCATTCCCTATTAGCTGCTACAGAATGTTGTCCCTGTGCAATGCATATTAATCCTACTTAGGTCCATCAACTCAATTAAAACCTCCCCATTACTGAAATCTATAACTGGCTCAGAAAGGTGTTTGAGCTTAGCAGAGAGTGTTCATTTGTGCTGATCACTGGACAGCTCGCCAGTGTTGGAATGTTAGCGCTAGGTTATTTCTGGAAGGAAGTAAAAAAATTTTTTAAAAAATCCAGAAATGTGAAAAACATTTGGAGGTTACAGCCAAGGCCAATATTTTTCTGCAAGCATTAGTGAGAAACTAGTAGTATTACTGGATGCTTTGCAGATGCTTCACCTGGGTTTTTTGGTTTTGATTTTTTTTTTTTAGTTTTGGCAATGACACACTTTTATCACATATATACTGTAGTGTGCATGTACAGTACATCTTTTCACAATAATTGAAGATAAGGTCCACTGACAACACACTTAGAATGCAGAGGTTACATTAATATATTTCCCCACCTCTGAGAGGATCTGTCTGGAAAGGTCAGTTCACCACTTACTGGTAATTGGTACCATCAGCTTCAAAATTTTAAGAATAAAATGTTAATAAACTTCTTTTTTTTTTCTTTTTTGTCTTCCCAAATTTTCTCCTCTAGGTACGTGCACAATGTTGTACAGCCTGGGAGATCTCTTAAATAGATTCTGCTATTTGAACTGATTGAGTTGTGAATACGTTCAGACTATGAAAGTCTGCTCAGTGTGAAACCCACCACATCACTGAGTACAACAAATTCTTCACTCAAGGTGATTATCAAACAATTGATTTTCTCAATAATAAACAGCAAGAAAATCTAACAGAAAAACAGAGAAGTTAAACAACTTGCCAGCATCAAAACTCTTTCAGACACAGAAGATAGTTTAAGTCCTTCAACTGCCCAGTACTTCAGTCTGTGTCCATAAAACAGAAGTGCCACTGCTAAGGTAGTTTAATTTCTAACAGAGAAGTTGTGAAGCAACTCGATTGTTGAAATTATTTTAGGAAAAGAAGATTTATTATGAAAGATTATAACAGCAATTTAAGCACTACAATCAAGATAAAGGGAAACATGTCAGATGTTTGTTTTCTGCAAAAAACCAAACAATATGAGTAAGATAGTAAAATTAAGGCTGTGATTTATAGAAAGGTAAAAAAAGTTTTTAAAATTTTGGAATTCAGTTTGTGATAAAATCACATAATCTGGTAAAAAATTATTCAAGGAAGTGTGCACTGAAATACCCAGAATCTACTTAAAACAAACCATTTGAAGGACCTTCTTGAAATTTGAGAAGGTTAAATGCTGCTTTAATGTTTTGGACATGAAAATACACCCACAATTTTTCTGCAAATGAGACTGAGGCAGGAAAGATAGCACCAGCAGTGTGGGAATCCACAGAGCCCACAATGGAGAAACCCAGGGTGGACAAACGACCCAAATAGCATCTGCCTTTTGTAAAAGGATCACACCACACAGGTGTTTAAAAGCATCAGCAGAGATCTGTAGAGGAAGGACCACACTTCTTCATTGCAGCCAAGGAAAACAGCATAGCATCATCATGGATTGTGCTGATTTGGAAGGGACCCCCAAGGATCATCGAAGTCCAACTCCTGGCCCTACGCAGGACATCCCCAGGAGTCACACCATGTGCCTGAGAGCATTGTCCAAATGCCTCTTGAACTCTGTCAGGCTGGTGCTGTGACCACTTCCCTGGGGAGCCTGTTCCAGTGCCCAGCCACCTTCCAGATGAAAATTCTTTCCCTTATATCCAGCCTTAACCTCCCCAGACACAGCTTCAGGCCATTCCCTTGGATCCTGTCACTGGTTACCATAGAGAAGAGATCAGTGCCTTCCCCTCCTCTTTCCTGTCTACCTGAAGGTTTATGGAACACAACTGATTTTCCATGATATTTATGTGCACCAGGGACACCAGTATTAGTGAAGACAATTCACTTTTGGTAGGAGTGAAACCCTGGTGATATAGAGGTTAATTTTTATTATATAACAAATTTGTGCCAGAAAGTGTTTGGACAAGGAACAATATTAAAATTTATGGAAAAGTTAAAACTTCTAATAGTACCAGAAGTAAAAAAAATGCTTATTATTGAGCTAAAAAGATGCCAACTTCTGGATCTCAGAGACTGAATTAATGCAATGAACAGACAATTGTTGGCAGCAACTAAAAAGGAACCTAAGGATGCCTCTGGGAAATAAAGGAACTCTCAACAGAGTATGCAATAGAGATGAAAGGGTCAAGATGGTCCACAGCTCATCTACCCAGGAAAGTTTCTCTTGCCATAATTTGGGCTACAATAAGAGAAGCCTATTGCTCTAGGGAGAAAAGGATAATGAAGAAGAACAAGTGAATGTATTGTGCTTACAGATCATGCAGAAAGCAAGCAAAACATTGAAATATTTCATTTGCATACCAATGACCTGAAAATGGCATCTATCACAATGTCTCTAATGAGAAACTGAAAAAGCAGTAACACTCTGGGAGGTGACCTTGTGAAACTGAGCCATCCATATATGCATGATCATAATCTCTCCAAGAAATTATTTCCTTGGAATGCCATTGGGTTACACTTGGAGCCACAAGGCTTTTTCTTGGAAATACATAATATTTGACAGTGTAAACAGTATTAAGTTACACAAAAATTTTGTTAGATATGGGGGAAAGTGTAAAAAAAATCCCATCTGGAGGCCTCAACTAACTCAGAAATTCTGACATAAACGAAACAAATCAAGATGTATAGCGTAAAGATATATTCCAGTGGAACTCCCTGGGAATGTCTCCCCCAGCAGACTCCTCACATGATGGAGCCATAAGGAAATTTGCAGCTATCAAGTGGCCTGCAGCAGCAGCTTGAGAGGGCTTCTGAGACACATACAGGAAGGGTAGGTCACAACCCGGTCTGAACTTAACCTTGTGAAATTACCATGGCACCAGTGATGCACTGGAGGTCACATGAACTCTGAAGACAAGATGCCTGTGCTTGTCAGGCAGCTGTCAGAGTCACTTTGGTCTCACAGGTATCTTGAGACAGATAGAGCAAAGCAGCAAGCCCAGTATGGTTTGTGAAATGTGACAAAGGTGGGGAGCAGTCATGCCAATGTGCAGTGAACTTGTCCCGGGTGCAAGCGACACTGCTGCACCAGATGGACACAAGCGGAGGTGGAATAGGTTTTCTCATCTGAGACAGCTGAGCTCGAGGATCTGAGACAGCAGGAACTGAAGGACCTGGCTGTGGCAGAAATGACAGCATGGATGTTAAAAGTGAGATTCAAGAGTCTGTGTGACGCTACAGCACACCTTAGGAGTTAGTTGAACCTTGATAGCTGATGGTCTTTGAGATCCTGAATTGCATTAGAAATCACTGATGGTGTGGTTAGAAAGGGGAGTTGAGGGAAAATAAAGAACTTGCAGGAGGACCTCAAAATAGACATCTGGCAATAAATGATTACTGGTTCCTTTCCTACTTCCATCAATCCACCCATGGTCGGTTTATTACTCCCTCTGTTGCTGTGCCCAGAGCTTGGAGTGGAAAAGTGAAACAGCACTTTCTTTGTATTTCCTTTAAAAGTGGCAGGAACAGCCTCTTTTCCCTTGCAGGGGATAGGATAAGGTCCCACACAATGGCTAAAAAAAAAAACATCAGTAGGAAGCAAAAGTAAGGAAAAGAATATAAGAAGGAGGCAGTAAATTTGTTCTCTCCAATGGCATTTTCACAACAGGATAATTTCTCTGGCTTCAGATCCCCTGATCATAACAGCAAACCATCTGCTTGTGGAAAGAGGACACTTCAAGAAAGGATATTTGGCTTACTCATCTTGTCACATCACAGCTCTGCAGGATTTCTTTTATTCTAGTAAAGAGGTTTTCATTTTTCATCCTGTTTCTGCACTCTTTAAAGAAACATTTAGATGTTGTTTTCATAGTTTAATCTGACAATTCTTCTAAAAAGCATTGTGAGACAAATAATCATGCATCCTACAGAAGTATCAAGCTAGTAGCACCAGCAATTGCAGTAACAATAAAGCACAACTGCAGTTAAAATATTATGGAATCCAAAAGACAGTTCAAAGCATGTATAGACTCTTCACAATAGGTGTATCAGCCGTGCTTAACACCAGTGACAAGCAAGGATATGCACAACACTGATGTTTACAGGGATGCAGGACTCAGCTCCCTGCGGCAGAGATCCAACTCCTCTCCAGGATGCAGTCCAAATTATGACCCTTTGTGGGCTAAATTCATAGGGCCAGCTCCTCCCTGTGTGACTGGACCTGTCCTGTGCTCATGGATGCGTACATATGCATGTTACACAGTCCTTCATTTTCTCTCTGCTCTTCCCTCTTGCCTCCTCTGGCCTCTTCTCTCTGACCTGGCAGTGTATTGTGGAGAAGTTGGAGGCAGAGGTGCAGTCTAGTGGCACTCTATTGTTTCATTTCTCTTCCTTCTGATGCCTTTTCCTACTCGTCCAAGAAAATACTATTATCCCTCTCTAGTAGATAAGGAGTATTTGTTTCTGTTATTCTCCAAAGCTGGTCATAAGTTTCAGACTACAAACAAGGACTGGATGCTAATGTTCATGTGCCTTTTTGGTGCCTTCCCCACCTCCCCCCTTCCCCCTTGCTGTCATTCCTTTACACTTCCTATCATTTATAGTCCTCTTCTGGCTCAGCTAAGTTTGCTGAAAGAAAATCTGTGACAATATATTTCAGTGTGCATTTTGTCTTTCATTTTGATTGACTTCACATGTGTTTTTAGAGCTACAGGTCAAAAGCTTCATTGCCCCTGCTGCTTTATAAAGCATTCTTCTAAATAAATAGCACATACCACAAATATGCCTGATCATCCTAGCAAAATATGAAGTTATCCACACCAGCTGGAAGCTGAAGAAAACAGCACCTGCCTGCACACAGCAATGCTGTGTAAATTTAGAGAGAAAATGAAAAGCCTTGCTTCTGCTCAGACGTGGGAAACTTTGAAGCGAAGCTCAACATGTGAAAACAAACACATCTGAAAAAGCAGGAGAGGTTACTGTCCTATCACTTCTCATAACTTCCTTGAAGCTGCTGGTTACTGTTCCTTGTGGAGCATGGTCCTCTGAGGGTCCCTATAACATCACATATTATCCTTTCGCCTAAGGTTGGCTTAGGCGAACCTGGTATTTCTGCTCTGAGACATCAAAGAGTATTTATGATCCATAGCTGTGGAAAACTCCAAGATGAGGGGTGGATACTAACAGGTGCCCATCTCTGGGACTCCTCCAAGTGTACACTCATAAGGTTTGAGAACCTCAAACCAATCTCTGCAGAATTGTGCTGGGTTAACAACAGCTACACCATCATTTTTCACCTCCCCCAATTAAAACATGGTAACACCTAAATACTTGTTAATTTATATCTGTTCAGTCATATGTTTATTCTTTAAGGGTTTATAAGAAAAACACTTGTTTGTTGTCTTCTCTTGTGCTTGAGTATTTTAGAAGCCAGGTACCTGAATAAAATGCCAACACCTAGCACTTGCTCATTTTACACGCAGAAGTATGGACAGTGCTTCCTCTATTTAGAAGAGGACCTGAATATAACACTTGTCAGTGCATGAAGCAGTGAAATTTGCTGTGTATTATTTCTTTTCCTGCCTGATGAGTGTCTTGGCTTTATGACAGATTTTAATGCCAGTAGAAACTGTAGCTCCAAAGTACAGTCCCAGCTCCAATGGCTTCAGGTTACAGATTTGTTTCTCATAGCAACAAAGTTCTGAATGACTCTGGCCTCAAAGCTCTGACTCCAGTGAGCAGAATTAGGAACTTCTCCATGTAATCCTACTTTCCATCTGATTTTTCCATATTAAGCTTTGCATCAGCCTTGTATTAGTTTTGCTTATTTTGTAGCATACAATACAAGTCAAGTATGTTTTGGTGGAACTGGCAACAAAAGGGGAGGGAAGCTTTGAGCCATGAGTTTTTGCAGTGCCATTCAGCATTGTGTTGTGACTCCAGACATGCTGACAAACGCAGCAAGCAATTAGGTGGGTTTCAGTGGGGAGCCAGGTTGCTGGAGAGGTGGCAGATATGACTCTGCATTTTAAAGATATTGCAGT
Source organism: Nicator chloris (assembly GCA_013400495.1). NCBI lineage: Eukaryota > Metazoa > Chordata > Aves > Passeriformes > Pycnonotidae > Nicator > Nicator chloris. Next base: position 47,468 of record WAAE01016134.1, read on the forward strand.
GGCTGTGCCTGGAAGAGCTGCACACGCCCTCCCCTTGAGAACCTGATATTTCTTTTCATACTTTCTGATATCAGACTTCGAGGAAACACCTGCAATATTAAGGCAGAGTACTTTAAAAGCTGCCTTCACTGTCATGGGTTTGGAATGATGAAATAATCTGACATTTAAATGGAACTAATACCAAATGCTGATTGTGTGATATCTTGAAGGACTGTGTTTACTGGTAGGTGCCCACAAAGGACAGCTAACAGCTCACCTTAATGTGAGACCACCAGAGGGAATATTCATCAGGCAAAATGAAAGGGATCAAACATATCTGGCAGAAGAGTCTCATGATGGCTTGATTTTGCATGAGAATCTGCTCTCCTTCTGCTTTACTTTTTCATTAAATCAAAGTGTACATTGAAGACTCTGCCTTGCCATATTTGCAACCCCTCTCTATTGACTCAGTGGTCTCCTGTGAGGCCATGTTCTGGGAAACTTCTCAGGCTACCTTCCTCTCTGAGATTGCCTTCTAACTTCTTCCCTCGTGTCCCTCCTTTGCTCTTCAAAGGACATTTGGCTGTGGCAACATTTAAAGCTGGGCCTGCACAGGTGATCAATGACCCAGGTGCCCTCAGGTTTGGTACATGAATGTTACCTGGTCTTCTTGTTGTCAGGGAAAGCAGGAAATACAAAAGCAGGAAATTTCCCAAGTCACACAACTAGATCTGAACATTGCTTCCTTCTCTTCCATCCTTTGACCTTATTTGCTTGTGTTAATGACTGCTGACACCAGTGTGATCTCTGATTGCCTTTTGTCTCTGAGTAATTAACAACAGGACAAATAGGAGCTCAACACTTTCTTGCTCAAATTCAATTTTTTGAAAAAAAACTTTCATAAAAGAATAGGAAGGTCCTTGCTGAGCCAAATCCAGCAGAGTAGTAGTACAAAACCAGGATAAAATCTGATGTATTTACAGAGTACTCTCAGTGTTCAGTTAAGGACTTCCTGTGTTTGCTTTTTCCCTGAAAGATCTTTTTCTGCCTCAAATAACATCTCTCTAATGAAAATTAGGTCATCACTCTCCAATCTATGGATGAAAAAAACAGAAGAATTAACTAAAGTGATGGAAATTTTGAAGATGTTTTATACCTTAGGGGTCCAGATAGCCTGCCTGGGAATAAATTGCAAGGCTTAGCTTGCTCTATCAAAACATTTCTTACTAAAACAGAAAGGACCCAGTCATCTGCAGTGCTGGCCTGGGTTTGTTATGAAAAAGGGAAAGGGACACCATCATGATATCCTTTTCTCTGGTTTTACCTTTTCAACATATTTTAGTTTTGCCACTGTCAATAGCTAATCACTTGTTTCTCTGAGATACTCTTTTGGGACTTTTTGGGTCTTGTAGGAGGGTTTCCCACTGGAAAAAATAACAAAAAGCATTTCTGTGGGAGTGGCCAAGCCTATTATTGTCCTGAGAGCATGAATCAGGATCCCAGATTTTGTAATACAAGTTCTTTCACTTCCTCCTCCTTCATGTCCCAAGTTAGGTACCATCCTGTGAGTAACACCCTGTGTGCTCCAGGAATATTCCAGTGCTAGCCAGGAAAATTTTACACTCACTCCTCAGACACCAGCGAATCCTGTGAGAGCTCTGCACTCCCATGCAGTGCTTAAACAAGGTATAAAAACTTCTTAAAAAAACCCCAGGATCTTTATGATTGCATTGGTTATGTTGCATATATAGTAGATAATTTTGCAAGTCATCCTTGGAGCTGAGAGCTGCTGAGCAGGTTCAGAGTGTGACAATGACCTCAGGACCCAACAGCAGCAGATCTCCTTGGACTACCTGAGAACCTGACCTGGCTCAGCACTCTGGTGTTGAACATTTACAAGTACAAACTGTGACTTTTCAAAACGCTTGCTTGTTTTTCATTGGGTTGACATTTCCTTTTTAGATTCACTTCCCAGCCTGAGGCATGTGGGCTTTCTGAGGTGAAAAAGGGTTGAATAAAAGCTGATGACTGATTGTAAGAAAACAATTTGCAAGCAAGGGGAAAACAACAGCCTGTCACTTCACTTAGAAGCACTTGCCATTTGAAAGCTCAGCACCTGCCATTCTGTGACATTCTGCAGCAGTACTTCTGGACCTCCTGAAATTAACAAGTGTGTAGTAGACCTCAGTGTAAAGTAAAAGGGTTGAAAAGGGTATTAAAGCTACCTCAGTTTACCAAAATATGATATTTTTAAGAATTCCTTACAATTTGTTATGTCTAGAATGCTAGAGGGAAGTGCTGACTCTGAAGAGATCATGAGGACTATGGCAACTTCTAGAAGGTAGAATACATTCCTTATTCCAGTGCTCTTTATTTTTGTAGCTGTCTTTATTCCTGGCAATGCAATAAAGTGTATTTTCTAAAAATTCCACTAAAATCACTCTTGCATTTACAGCTGCTCAACAGACTTTCTGTACAGTACCAAAACAGGTGAAGATAGAATAAAGCAGTCATTAAAAAAAAAATATTTCTTTAAAACAGAATATCTCATCCACAAAACCTTTTGGGTTTAGGAAAAAATCAACAACCCACAACACCCATAAAGCTTAATTCAGCCTCTCAGTGGAAGCAATTCACTGAAGCCGTCCAGAATGCTGGTTGGTTGCAGTGCTTGGTTGAGAGAAGCAACATGGTACAGTCTCCCCTGCTTACCTAGGGCATATGCACAACCTTCCCTTAGAACCCAGACATGAATATCCTCACCATAGGTCAGCCCTCTGCCTCAGGATTCCTCTGTTTCCTGATCCCCAGGGAGCACTTAAATACTCCTCTCCCTTGGCCCTGGCAATATCATTTATTCTGCAAAGTAACCAATCTCCAGCCTGGGAAACCACAGGAAGCTCTTTTATAACACTTAAGCATCCTTACCTGACCACTTAACCTTTTAAATAGGCAAACAAGAAATGATTTTTGCTGACAGCATGATGAAATTGAAACTGTGCATCCCTCAGTGAAGGACATCTACTCTTCCGCCCAGCGCTACCCAGCTTTTAACACTGCAAGGCGATACAGTTGTTACCAAGTTGTTTCAGATAGTAACAGCTGGACCACAACAACAGAAAACCATTTCTTTTGGAGGGTAGTTTGTAGCATCATCGAGCATTTGCTGTCTGAGTCAAAAGTTGTTCAGGAAAGCTACACAGCTACACCAACATGAGAATATATTTCAAATAATATACATACACACAGCTCAAGGGGGCTTTTTTTCAATTTTCAGTCTAGCACTAGAGAGTGGGGTGATAGAGCATCTGTCTACTTCAACTGTAGAGGCAAGACCCGTGCGGTCAAAATTTGTTCAGAAAGTGGTTTATTCACAGAAGAAACAAAAGATTGACTGAAATTACTTGTATTTATCTGATGAAGCATCTTGCCAAAAAAGGGACGAGGAAAAAATCGAGCAAATGCACAAACTGAATTATTTCCAAGTTTTGTTTTGATATGTAGCTTCAGTGTGGTATGAAAAGGGAGAAAGAAACATTCAAACATGACATGAAGTCTTTTGCAAGTCAAAGAATGAACTGGATGTTTTCTGTTTTGTTTTGACCCACAACAACTGCTCTTCCAACTGTAATACTGGGACAATGACTTAGAAAATCAATTTGTTCATCTCTAGTCATTAAGTGTGTAATGAAGCATTCAGTGTGGTTTGTGGCCACAATGAATAAACAACTTATTCAATGTCATTAACATTTTTGGCCCCTGAACTCATGAACACCCGATAATACTCCTTGTTGTGCAGCCCATGTGAGCTGTCTTCAGTATGAATCCCTGTCAAAATTCAAGATAATGTTTTACTTTTATTGAGCATTTTAAGCACTTATTTATGTCAAAATCTGAACAAAACAGTTTGGGTAAGGTGATTTAATGATATAAATATCTTTTTGGCCAGTGGAATATTTGTTGGATTGTGCTGAACTGTCCATTAAAGCAATGAGAATAAATCAGGTATAACCAGGAAAAAAATGTCTGCATCATCCTGCCAGCCATGTGGTTTTGCTGCATTATGTAGATGTCTCCCATATTAAGCTGTTGCAGAAATCCTATTGTCACTCTGAGGATGAAATTTAATTAGGCACAGCATAGAATTGTTTAATTATTAAACTTATGGCGCATATTTTACGTGGAAGAGGTGATATGCACAGCATAAAATTATAATTTGATTTCAGGATCACCTTCTCTGTAATAGCACAGAGAGTCTTAGACTGGACCCACAATCCATCTAGTCTGGTATTCTGTGATAAGCTCTCTCAGCTACTGATTTTAGTAATGATACTGAAAATACAGCTATTATTCACAAGTCTGTGGCTGATATATATTCAAAATCTGTCCAGAAACCAGAAACCCTCAGCACAATTCAGGCATATGACTTGAATACATGTTAGAGGGGAAGTGCTGTTCCTGCTGTTTAACACAGAGGAGATGCAGGCTGTGAAGTTCTAGTGCTAAGCAGACATGCCTAACTGAACACCTTAGAAATTGGGAAGCAATCCTGTTCCTCCTTTTGTTTTCAGTGTTATACAACAGAGCATTAAACAAGACCTGGCCCACACAAAGTGAGCGTGAATAGAAATTGAACAGAAAAAATACTTCTCTAAAACCAATTTGGAAACAGGTGAAAATGCAGCCTGGGTACAACTGAGGGGGCAGAAGCAGGGTCAGGTGTTAGTAGTTGACCCAAGTCTTTTGACTGAGGGTCGAAACAAACACTCCTTTCAAGTTATTTCCCACCCCCTCTCATGACAAAGCTAAAGTCCTTCAAGCCTATTTGTAAATATCCATTGGAAACTGTTTTTGCCTGGCCAGGAATTCGAGGCAGATCCTCCTATCTAAATAAACAAAAATAAATAAATAAATAAAACAAAAAACCCAAACAAACAAAAAACCCCAAACCCAAAAACCTATATGTCATACATCTAGGCAGAAAGAGACCACACTGAAATCTGGGAAGACTGTAGGTCTGCGGACGACAAAACCCTGGAATGCTGAGTTTATTTTAAGACATTAGCTCCTACTGGAGAATCCATTCTCATGTGGATTCCAAATTATTGGAAGAAAATTGTGTGTTGTGTGTCATGTAGCATCTATAGCGATCCCAGAAGACTAGGAGACCCATCCTTGCATCTGTTCTATGGCTGAAAGCATGGACTTCACGTGGCCAAATGACACATCTGTTTCTCATTCAGAAATGTAATAAAGGCAACTTCATTTTGCTCATGTGACAGGGACATATTGAGTCACACAAAGGGAGAGGGAGATACCAGGACCCAGGGAATTGGGATGCTAGAGGAAAAATCATCATAATATTTTTATTCCTCTTTCCCTCGTTTCTTTCAGAGGGCTATAGCATGGGTTGGTCTAAAGTTGGAGTTGTTCCTGATTGGATGTTTTTATTTTATTATCCAGTAGTCCTAGCACAGCTTTACTTGTTATCTGGACAAACTAACTTTAAAATATACTGATATTCTTAAATTGGTCTAAATTTTTAAATGCCTAGAGCTGCTTGGTTGAACTGACTTGAGCAATCCCATAATCCCACTGGCAAATAGCCTTGATTGCAAATAAATTAAATCTACTCTTAAAAATCCATCATTCTCTGTTGACACCAGAAATCACCTGCCTGGACATGAGCAGATAAGGGATAAAGTTTTGCTTTAGTGCCAATATTAACACACAACTTTGAATTAATAGGACTGGTTATTATCACTTGAAAATTGCACCATCCCCTGTTGAGTTCAATTTCTGATATAATGAATACATATCTAAGTATCTTCATTTTCTTTCTTGTCACGGCTGTTTTGCTTGAAACTATTTTGCCTGGGACATTTAATACATTCAAAATAATTTTACAGTCTCTAGGTCACTTAAGACACAAAGATCTAAAATTCCTGAGGAAAAAAATTCAACAGAGATACTACCTAAGTACATTATTTGAAGATATGTCATTTATAAATCAGCATTCTCAAGGATAACTCAATGACAAAGGTTTTCTTCAAACCTCACTAGGAAAGGGATGACACATGGCCAGGACTGTAGCATATAATTGATATTCAGAAAAATAATTTGACTTATAAAAGGGAAGGAAATGAGTCAACAAGACAAGAGTACCAAAGTCATCCCTACACCTCATCACAGAGTGCATCCCTCGACTACTCATGGCCTAATTTAGTAATTCCACTTGACCTGACACAGCACACCTGAAGCAGTACTACTTCCTTCACATCAATCTCATTTAGTTCACAACTAGGTCTTAAGTGGATTATCTCAGACATATTTTGCCCCTTCTCTTGCAGTATTGATAAGCTGTACTGTGTACCTCTCCTGACTCAGTCTCCAGTTTTAAATGACTTGTTTGTCTCTCCCATCATCTGAAGTTCCTTGGGCTGTGTCCTGCACAGGCATAGGAAGACCTCCTGATGGGAGAAGTGCTGAGTGCTTTCACTCTGCATCATTATTTTCTGAATTAGTAGTCATAGTTTACTCTGTGTCAGTTCAGTCACCTTCATGCTAGAATAATGGGGATTTTAATTACATGATGTTAAACCTCTCTCTGATGTAGCCATGTATTGGAAAGCTCATCATCAATTCAGCAGTCGATTGAGGAAACCTTGGATAATGAGAGTTTATTAACCCAGGTTAATGAGCCTCAGGCGAAAATGAGGGATTTTGCCCAGCTGAAGAGGAGCACTGAACACAAACAAGGCTACACGAGCAGAACTCAGCCCTCTTGAGATCTGCCCGGGAAATGACAGAGCATTTGGCAGAAATACCAGCGACTGGATGCTGAAAGCAGAACATCTGTGTTCTCGGGAGCAACGTTTTTTAATCATGTCCTGCAGACCTCTGAGGAGAGGCAGTTATTCCAGCAAGTGCACTGGCAAACAGGGAGGAGAATGGCTCAGAGGAGCAGCAGCAGGATGAGTGACTCTCAAGAAGTCCCTTAGACTCTTCCCTCAGGGTCTCCCTCAGGGGGTTCCTTCTGTTGTCCACCCTGGAACTGATAACACCTGTGCTCCCAGGAATACCCTCTTAGCCTTTGGATCTCATATCCTGTCCTAGGTGCAGAGAGGTGCTTAAAATTTGTGGTACTAAACATAAGAAACAAGCTACCTTCCTTCTCTGGGAGACAGTCTTGTGATAAAACAATAAATTCACACAGGTACAAGTTCCTGTAGAATGACTTACCGGGGAAAAGGGAGAAATCCTGCGACATCTTGAACAGCTATCAGCTGTACAACTTTAGCCTCTCATGCACATCTCCTGTCCTGCTGTTCTACCCTGCCCAGGCATTAATAAGTAAGGAGGTGAGAAACAAACTGCTGCTCACTCTTAGTTCATAAAAAAGTATGGATTTTTAAAATTTGTTTTGGGTTTTTTTCTGCATTGTTTTGAATAGTTGTACGTGCAGCTGAAATAATGATAATATTATTTCAGAAGTTGTTTACTTATTTGCAAGTTGTAGTAAATGTCAATCACAGCTAGAAAGAAAGACAGACATCAGCCAACAGAGGAAAAATGCATGAACTTCATTGATGTGAAATACTGCTCTTTCCTGTGATAAATGCACTAATCATTGAAATTATAAATTAATATCACCAGTTCAAAAAGATGGTAGCAATAGATTCTCGGATTCACATTTTTGAGTCCAGTGCCTTTATGATGAAAGCTGAGAAGGGCAAATAATTCAGAATTACTTACTAGGCTGAAATCTTTGGTTCTGAAGTCAGCAAAAGATTTGCCCTTGTTGTCAGTTCTGGGAATTCATGTACGTGCTACATTTACTTGTCAGCTCTTGCTGTTGGCAAAATTCAAATGGATACAAATTCTTTAAGGTAGTGGATAGAAGACAAAATGGCCCCAGAGAAAATGACTCTTGGTTTTATGAACTTCAGAAAAAGGAAGTTTCTATTTCATATTTTTGCATCTATTGCAAAATATAACTCATGAATCAAAGTATCTTACCTCCTTCCCTGTAGGGTATCTTGTCAATATTCAAAGAAGGAAAAAAGAACTGCCTAAAATATCAAGTGCTATGAAGTATCTGCAACTTTGGAAATTAAAATAGCTGGCAAATGGCTGAATGAATTGTATATGGCCTAAAGAAAGCTGGGTGCATGTTATTATTCTTAGTTTAGATATATGTAAAGTTGTAAAATTGTGGTTCAATGAAAATAATGGCAGCCATGCCAAAAATGTGACTGAGACATATTTGAAGAAATTTATTGTAAAGTTAGCTGTAAAATTTCCATTGTGCTGCTTCTTCAGACGGTAAAATCTTGCTGTTATTGTTAAAGACCTCTACTAAACAAAACACACACACACATACATACATAGAAATGGTCCCCAGGAGTTTTCCAAAATTAGAAACTTATCCACTGAGGAAAAAAGCAGCCTGAATGACTGTATATTTGTCATGCAGCTGTTGACAAAACAAAAGCTCTGCATGGCCATGGGTAAAACTTAGTCTGCACAGGAAAGTTGCCTTTGTGCAATTTTCCCATAACATTTATGTAATTACTATGACAGGAATGCACCAGTGTATTCGTGAGGATGTGCCACTTTGAGATGACAGCAGATCCCACAGGGCCTTTGGGCTCTTGGAGAGCATGAACTGAGGTGGCTGATCCGTGTTCCTGACAGTCCTGCAGCAATTCCAGTAACACAGAGAGAGGTCTGTGAGGAGCTCCCTGGAGCTGCAGCAGAACATCACTGCTGGAAGAGACCTCCATCGAGCCACCATCACCTTATGTATATGCACATGTATGGATATATGTTTGTATTTATAAAAATATCTGAACAGACTGCTGTTTGTGCCTCAATTATTGCTGTCAGGAAGGTGCTACTGCTGAACAGTGCCATTTCATGAGCTGTGTAGGAGTGTTTAGAAATGCACAGGGGATTAATACCGGACTTACAGTGAACAGCTCCTGCAGCCTGGACTGTGACGGCAAAAGAGGTCTTGCTTTTCACCTCTTATGCTCTTAATCCAAAAAGTTGAAAATGTAATTGCTTCCCCATGCTGCAAGGCATGTCAAAAGCTTTATAAGCTCATGTGGCAACCATCTTTTCTACAGTCTGGAGTATGTGTGCATGTCGTAAAATAATTTTCTACCTCTCTGTGGAAGACCCCAGCAGCAAAGTACTTCTGGGAGAGAGGGAGGGAGGGGTTAGAATTGGAGGATATAAGGAGCAAAATAAATAGAGTAGCACAAGGAGGATTTTCTAAATCTAGATTAAAATACCCACATATGCCTTCAAATCTTCTGATGAACTTCAAGAAATGTACCTGCACCATAGTATTGACAATTCAATTTATAAAATCCACTGGTAGATAAAGAGCTAAGGGTATTGATTAAACTATGAACTAGTATACCATTCCTATTTTTATGGCTGCAGCTACAATAAACATGTGGCAGATTAAAGTTTTAACCTGTTTGTAACCACCGCCTGGAGAAGGTGCCAGAACAGGAGGTGAGAAAAATGAATAATTTAGGAATACAGAAGGATATGCAGCCAATCATTAGGGGTTTTGAGATTTCAAAGCAGAAATCCCTCCATCTCTGTAAGGAAAAGAGAAAATACAAAGAAATACCTTAGTGTCTACATTGTGTGAAGATGCTTATGAATTTGTGGGCTTTTTAACCCTGGAAGGCTGGCTGGTGGAGAGCGGGGTACTGCAGCAGAGAGGCACACGCACAGCTGTCCTCAAAACTTGTTCTGCAGCTGACACTGCTTTCAACTCCAATTAGCTTTCTCAAAATCACAGCCCTGACCTTTTTTCAAAGAACTGTTATGCCTGGATTTACACAAACTGTACTAGAAAAAATGATGATTCAGTGAAATACGGTCTTGTGAGCTTAGAAAGACACTCCTAGGAGTGATAGAGACCAGCTGGTGATGAGCACTGTTGCCAGAAGAAGATCTGGAGAGTGAGAAAGCCCCCCCTGACTGTTCATAAGGATGCCAGCTACTTAAAATACTGCTGGTATCTTCCTTTGGATGTAGTGTTAAGATCCTTCTGGCTTCACATGTTAATTGAGAGAGTGGTAAAGGGAGGGTAACCTCCACATCCCCACTCCTGTTTCAAACAACTCTCTTTTCCATATTTAGGGCTATCAGCAAGGTCTAGATATAGGCTTTGTGCAGTATTATGAGATATTAAAGCTGACTAAAGGCTTAATTGCACTTGCAGGCTCCTTATAGACCTCCTGAAAGGCCCTAGTGGCCCTGGTGGTGTGGAAAAAGGAACGTTCCTTTGCCAAAGGATGTGATGTGTATTCTCCATTTCAAACCAGGATCACTGCAAGAACACCTGAGTGAGGTGCCATAGATATGCCCACACAACCTCTTAAGGTTTGTCTATCCCTTTTGGCCTAACAACCTTGGAGACCCCTTACCCACTCCACTGAACCACAGCCCACAGCTCTTATCACTCCAAAGATCCAGTTCCTGTTTCTTTCTAATTCCACATGTCCATCTTGGATCAGAGTTTCATAAAACTTCTCAGTGCATACCAGACTACCCATCCTCTCTGACCCAAAAAACTATCTAGAGCACCACCTAACTCCAAGTCTTCTCAGTTCTTCCAACCTTCTGCTCCAAAACTCTTTTTGCCTAAACCCCTCAACTTCCCTGCTCTTCCACCCCAGGCTCTCCACTGCCATCCCTCACTACTCTGTAGTCAGGAACCCCAAATTCTGATCTCCTGGCAGTGATGGCTGCTCAGCTCTCCCTCTTTGGACCTCTCACCCCAGCTGGAACCACCTCCCAACATCTGCACCCACTGCAACGAGCTTCCATGGGACCTTGAGCCCACCTTCCTACACTACAGCACCTCCTCCCTTACCGCTCCCCCAGAGGGAATGACCCAGCTCCTGCATCTCACAGGGATTTCTAAAACCTCAACACAGGTTGCAGCTCCCAGAAATGTACTTTAAAAGGATGCAAAGAACAAAAAGTAAGATCTATTTTAGGAAAAGCAGATGCATTTAGACCCTGTATTTCCCCACTTTTACTCTGCAATTAGATCAGGAACTTCCTTTGTTATAGGATTTGGAAAATAAAACTGAAGAAAATGCACACGTAATTTTCTTCCTTCCCCCCAGCCCTTGCCTCTGACAACAAAGAGAGCATTTTTAGGTTTATTTTCCTTTCTTTAGTCCTTTATTTGTGAAGAAGGTGGGGGAGGTGAAAGGCAACTAAGACCCAAAGAATTAGAGTTTACTTGTTCTTCTTTGTAAATAATTACTGTGCCATTGATTGAGTGCCCTGAAGCCCAGCTGCCTGCTGACAGACCGCTGTGTCAGCAAAAATCTCTCGTTTTTCAGGGGGCTTTAAAGTCATGATGGGTGGAATACAAGGCAGAGGACAAAAACTCACTACCAGTTCTTGATAGCACACAGTTGCTTTTCAAATTAAAACATTTTTTTCCTTTCCACTTACACCAAGGGTGCTACCTCAGTGATGCTTGCTTATCCGTTCTTCCTTTCTCGTGCAGGATGCAGAGTTCTCACTGAACCATTTTTTTCTTCCCTTTGAGATCTATCATTGCAATCAGAATGCAGGGTATTTGATTAACCACTTTATTAAACTTGGGTTCACCTTTGAAAAAGACATTTTGTTCTCCTCCATTTATAGCACAGTAAGACACTGTACAGATACAGTTATGGATCAACACCTTATTAATCCATTTTTTGGTGATAAAATAGCTGTGTGAGGTACAAGGACCGCACAGATAACAAAACCCTGCTAGGTGCCTCATTTAGACCTTTTCCTATTCAAAAACTCCTTGTTCTGGTACAGGAACACATGTGCTTCCTTGTAAGTTGTGCATGGTTATTTTCCTCCTAGCCTCACATTGCTGCCAGTGTTAAAGACTTGAATGAAAAAGCCAGGGTACAACAGAGCTTACAGCAGTAGAATTACATTGTGTGTTTGAAAAGCTACAGGGTGGAACTGAACAAGTAGGAGATCTTGTTTTCCAGCAGAGCTTTAAATGCTAGAATAAAGCAAGATGGAAACCTGGTCTGGACTATTGTTCAGCAAAGGTCGCTGAATTTTTACGAAGTGGTGGCTGCAAATTGCCCAGTAAATCCAGCTAGGGATAGCACACATCTTCAAGTAAGGCTGAAAGCCTTCACTAGCATAGCTCAGGTGGTGGAGGATCTACTCCACTCCTAGACAAGATGCTGTAGTGGCTGATAGCACACATCACTCTTTTCTGGTCAGGACTGGAAGAGTAAGGGCTCTCTAATATCACTAGAACAATTTTTTAAATTTATTGTCTCCAAATCAAACTGTGCCCATTTTTCAAAGGACAAGATGAGCTGTTTTTCCAGCTAAATCAGCAATAATATGAGGCTCTTCCCTGTTCAATTATCTCTATTTCATGGGAGTTCAGAAGGTGTGCAAGTGGCAGTAAAATCAAGCTTGCTGTTTTGGTCTGATTCTTCAGTGCTAGTGTGAACAAATGACAACATAGCACTTCATGCTCAAGCTCTTTTCCTCTGATGTAAGAGGGAGAAAATTATTTCTTGGATATTAACCTTCCACTCTGAGAGAAAAAAACAGATTGTCAGTGCAAAAGTAAGCATTGAGGGTCTCTGTACATCTCGTACACCAAAGAGAGTGTACTTTTGACCACATCCAAAGGAGGATATCTTTCATAATGAGCTACTTTAGCTGAAAATAAACAGCACTTCCAGTTAGAAAAGACACTGATATGAATCTGGTGATGAGGGATGTGATGGAGCTGATCACGAAACCTTGCGTAGGGCAATGGATGCTTTATGTTTTTTGGCTGAGAGAGGTTGTGCCTCTCCACCTCTCCTCGTCCACCCAACCTAACCAACACCCCATTGCCATCACAACCGTATCCAACGTTGTCTCTTCTGTGAGGCCAGCAGCAGCAGCCAGCCCACAAGGGGGCCTTGCAAGGGAGGGAGGATGTGTTGGAGCCAAGGCCATGGCAGAGACCCCCATGAACATCCCCATGAACACCCTGGGGGGCTCGGGACCCCCAGGGGAGACCCAGGATGACTCTGTCTTGGACTTTTGTCCCTCGGAAGGGATTCCAACACTCAGAGAGGAGCTGGAGAAGACGCAGGTTTGAGATGGATGTTAGTTTAGTTGAGTATAGAGTGTTAAAGTTGTTTAGGGTTTTTAGGATGGGGGTTGGGAAAGGGACAAAGATGGAGGATTTGGGCCGTGGTCCTGAAGCCTTCTTCTCTTTCCTTCTCCATTTTCTGCAGCACGTAGTGGCACAATTATTGGTAGATAGAATGTGAGGTAGAAATGTCAATTAGAGAGATTTGTAGTTGTAATTGGTATAAAACTATAAATATCCTACGTTTCAAGAAATGGTTGGTTGGTAAGCCTTTAAAAGGCACTGGAAGACCCGCCCAGGGTCTCTTTTTCCCGTGGTTTTCGAAGGGGAAAGACCTTGTTACAGAATGCCATGGCATAAGTGATAAGAGGAAAATAAACATCTGGAAAACCAAAGCTGGGACTCTTTCTCTCTTTCTTGAGAAGCTCTGGTGGCAACCTATTCTCGGAAGCGGTTAGCACTCCGAGAAGGATGTATGCAAAACATATTCTATGGAGACACAGAATCAGCAGTGGCAATGAACTTTGTGATTTTCAAAGATTCTCCTAAAGACTGACCATTATGTTCCTGTGATATGCATGAAAGCTTGGCTTTTATTCAAATGGGGAGAAAATGTTTCCAGTGTTCATGGCAGCCAACAAAATCTTGAAGACATTAACTGCAAGCACCTCAAAGACTCAAAACCTAGACTGTCACTGTAGGACACGAAATGAAGACACAGACTCTGAGAGCTTCTAAGGGCAGAAAGAGAGTTTATTACAATTTTCTGACTCCTTATATAATAGTTCAAACAAGCCCAGTGATTGGTTGGCAAAGTTAACACCTCTCCAATCACATTGGTCAAGACAGATGTCCATCAAGAGAACTCCTCCCACTAGAAAGAATGTAAACAAGATAAAATATATGTACACAAGTCTAAAATAGTCTGTTGTTTACAGAAAAATGTGTGAGAAAATAGTTTCCAAAGTATAAACATCAGAAGGCTGAAAAAAACAGGGTGACACTAGACTGCAAATGCAAAGTAAGGGTTTTAAAGTTTTTGTTTACATTTCCATATCTGTTAAAAAGAGCCAAAAACCCATGGGCTAAGGCAATAAAAGAGAAGAGGAGTGGGGGGTTTTTGGATGTTTTCAGAGGGACACAGTAAGCATATTATGAAGCAGCTGCCTTGGCTGACAGTCTCTTGCCCACCTGGAGGAAAGGATCTGTTGTGAGCTTTCCATGCACTCCTCAAAGAAAGCCAGGTAGAGCGCAGCAGTAGAAGGAGGGGTCTGGATGAAACTCTCTCCCCTTTGATTCCTGTGGTTTGTGCAGAACTCCTGCAAAGCTGAAAAGCACTGGGGAAGACTGTGTGGTTTTCTGCCAGAGCACAGCTGGAGAATTCAGGGGTCTTTTGCTGTTCCTGGTTTTTGGTCACACGAGTAATAGTGCTGCAGTCCACCTTTCATCTCATGGTCAGAGTCACTGGTTTCCCTGACCCAAGGACACAAGGGGGTGTGTAGGGGGTTGCTCAGGAGAATGGAGAAAAAGGCTCTGTGGTTCTCCCCTCCCTACCCTTCCCATCAGCAGTGCTCACTCCAATATTACAAGAGGAAAAACAGCTCAGCAGCTCCTGTCCCCACCCACCAGGCCTTCACTCTGTCCTCTGCAAAAGCATCAACAGTTCCTCTTAGGAGCAGGTGATAGATATGGGGGGATGACTGAATGCTCCGTGCTTTTGATCCACCAAACTCTGCCATGTCCATGCTTAGATAAGCACTGGGAGAAATACTGCCAGTTTTCCACTGAATTTCAGAATTTACTACATTTTTACTAGCATCTTGTTTGCTTGAATATGTTTATTTTTATCCCTCAGGCAAATATTTCTGCCTCCTGTGAACCTTTTATGTAAATTAACAGAGGCATTTGGCAAGCTACATCAAAACTGCAGCTTTACATATCACTGAAGCGGAAAATAAATGGAAATAATTACTGATGCCTCCAAGTACAGATTTGTTTCAAAACGAAATGTGTAGCTTAGAGAGGGTGGGCAGTATATATCTAATGATTTTGTGTTAGCTTACATAGCATTGGCTCATTTTTATTTCATTCCAGGATGTGTTTTTTCCCTCTTTTGGTGGAGATCAGGGAGAGATAGTGGCTGTTTGTTTGCTAATTTTAACCATATTGGAGAGAATCAGATCTTCAGTTATTTTATGGACTACTTCCCAACAGGAAGCTTATGTTTGATGTGTTGCTGTGGAATTCATTTACATCATTCTGACACTGAATAAAAAACTACCCAACTAACCAACCAAAAAATCCCCCAAAACTCAACCAAAAAAAAAAAGAGAGATTAACTGTTCTGCTTCACAAAGTCTCCCATCATGGCAGTGTAACAATACTCCAGCTTGTTAAAGTGCTCTGCTGTGCTTTAATGATTGGAGAAATGCAGGGGAAAAGTCATCTCATGACTGAAAGTACAAAAAGGTAGATAAAAAGAAAAAGACAATTTTCAAGTTGGTAGTTTTTTGCATTTAACATGTACAAACAGCATTTTGAATTTTTAAAAGATGCAAGATCTGCTTCACATACAACAACAGCTGAATGGCAAAGAAATCAGAAGGGTTGAAAGTCTTCACCTATGTCACATCTTCCAAATCTGTCCCTACTGAGGTGACAGGTTTCTCAAAAGGATGTAATCTACACAGAAATCAACAGATGTTTCATCGTTAGTGAGATGTTCCTGCCAAGAGTTATTTCACATCTTCTTTTAGTGTGCCAACCAGCCCAGATCAAAGAGGTCTGCCTTGAAAACACAGCCTCCAGGCTCTGAGGAGAGGTGACATGGAGCTGCTCTCTGGGCTTGGGCACCACCTCCCAAATACAGAAAACACGAGACAAGGATTTTTGCCTCTGGTTACCACAATCAGGTTTGTTATGCTGGTGACATAATTGAGCATTCACTGCACTGAAATCCTTGATTGTTTGTCCCTGTTTATGCCAGAGGCACGGATATTTACTGACCAGTTCAGGGCAATTTGAGTAGACCCAGATCTGAGATGCTGCTCTGAGGGGAAACTGCAGCCTGACAACTAACTGCTTGGAAGTGCCTTTAATTCATGTATTTATTTTCAACACTGTGAGTGTCCAATGAAACAATCTGCTGTTAAAGGCTAATTTCTGAAAATCATGTTCTGATGTCATTACAGAGTTTGTACTACCTAAAATTTCTAATTAAAAAAAAAAATCATCAGAAGACTAATTTGCAAAATCTTCTATAAGCATACAAGCTTATTTCCTGATCTTTTCTTTCTTTCTGTCTAAACCTGGCATCTTACAGATGTACTTTCTGCATCAGTGTCAAAGAAAAGGAATGCACTACTGCAAAGGGTTCTTTTTTCTTTTTTTTTTTTTTTTTCCTATATACACACACAAAGCTGGACAATCCTTAGAGGTAGATACCAAATAAATTTACTCAAGCTAATAGCAACGTTTGCTTATTTTGTTAGTTTCCTGACCTAATTTGCATAGAAT
The DNA here is from genome assembly GCA_013400495.1 of Nicator chloris. Classification (NCBI taxonomy): domain Eukaryota; kingdom Metazoa; phylum Chordata; class Aves; order Passeriformes; family Pycnonotidae; genus Nicator; species Nicator chloris. The sequence continues at coordinate 64,125 of WAAE01016134.1, forward strand.
ATCTTTGCAAAATAAACAAGCTCAAAGTAGTGCAAGCAGTCAAAGTAAAATACTTCAAACATTTGAATGAATTTTATCACAGATGGCAGGAATTTACTAGTAAGGTTATTTACACAGTCTCAGGCAATACTATTCAGGCATAACTTATGTCTGGAACAGAGACAAATCTAAGTTTTTTCATTGTCTTTTAAGACAGTTCAAATGGAATTTATTTGCCTTTCTCAGTCAGCAAACTGGGTAAGAGGTCCAGCTCTTTAAATGCTATTCCAGTTTCAGAGTAGAGAGGCTATAAAATGGGGGTGCTTCATTAAAATACCATAGCTGGCACCTCTCAGAGGCACAGGAAAGGAATATTCACTGAGTAAGTAACACATTATAAATTATAATTGAGATTCCATTCTCCCAGGGAGAAGAGAAGGTAACTTGTCATTTGAAGTGTTGTGAGTTTCTGAGAGTGGACCAGGAGTTTAGAGGGTATAATGATATCATTAAGAAATGCCCTTGCAAAGCAAGCAAAATTATACTGTGCTGTGGTTTGAAAACCACAGGAACTCTTTATTGTTCTGTCAGCAGCAGTTCAAAGAGCTATGTGACCCCATTAACATTTATTCAGGCATGTATAACAAATTGGAGGGGGGAAATTTCTTGAATAGTTAATTATATTTTGTGCGTTTGAATACCTAACACTGTTAGGTATGAGCTCAGCACCACAGAATACACACCTTGCACACCTGCTTTACCTCACAGCTTTATTCTTCTTTTAACATTTAAAGGAGAAAGCAGTATCAAAGCTAGAGAAATAGCTGGGAGGTTGGAAAGTGGAAAAAGCAGATAGTGGCTAGCTGACTTGATGGCTGTGGTTGAACTGCTCTGGTATTTGCAGTCCTTCTTCCATGAGCAGCAACTAGTATAAGATGATGAGAAAATCCTTTGAACACACATATCCATGTCAGACAGGAATATGTGGGGTGATACACTACGAACACAAGCTAGAATCTTGCAGGGAAACTGTGTTGATCTCATTTTTCGTAAGACACAGCTCTTCTGGCCAAAGCATCTATTTATTTATTTGTGTGTGAAAAGTTGTCCCAAAAGCTCTTTCACACACAGTGGCAAATGACTACAGTCCCCATGCTGCAGTGATCAGTGACTCAGCTTAAGCAAAGAGAGTGGCCAGCAATAGAAACTGAAGTTTGCCTGGTTGGTTTTGAATGCAAAAGTTAACCTTTTTTTTTAGAGAGAATGATTGGTAGATATTGCCTCCAGTGTTAGCAGGAAGCCCACTCACAGTGATTAATTAAGTCAGAAGTTTTATCTGCACCAATTAATTTATTTCAGTTCCACTACAGATTCAGGAATCCTTATCTCCTTAGGACTGTCTCCTTGCAGCTTTCCTCACACTTAGCAATGAGATAGATAAATTATGTGATAAAGGCAAGGACCATCACAAGGAGTTTAATGCTGTCTGTGCTGTACTGAGGAGATGTTGTTTCCTCAGAATCCAATTCAGGCTGTCTGTATTTCTAAGTGACACCAAACAAAGTTAGGATTTTTAATGGGACCCTTCAGGAAACTTTACACAGAAGTTGGACTGGGACCCTTTGTGGCCACTGCAGGTGTCCATTTACACAAACATTCCCAACAAGCCACAGGAAACCATTTCTTCCAGACCCTGGGCACAAATGCTACTGAGCACACTTACTAATACAAAGCTGCTTCTAAATTCTCTTGGGGAATAGAATAAAATTTATCTTACCCTACAAGCCTAGGCAAGCTTGCATTCTATTTTCAGTTCATTGAAATTTCTGCTGCTTTCCTCTGTAATTCTTACACACCAATCAAATACTTCACTCATCACATATATATTCATACTTCTGCCTTTCTTCTGAAAAAAGTCGATCTAATGACCTTCTAAATGTATCTGCTATTTGAAGAATATTTGCATTGTAATTGCACTTGTGTTAGCTATGTTTTTTCTTAGCTGCATTTTTATTCCATGTAGATTGGAGTTGGTCAGAAAGTCTCCTCTGAAATGGAAATTATTTTTATTACCCTTTGGCCTTCCTTTAAACTGATTCTACTGCAAACAGTTTGTAACAGTGGGAGTGTGCTGAGAGTGAAAATCAGAATATACATTCAAATCATCTAATGGTCTAATATGTGTCTACCAGAAAGGAATGAAAAACACTGAACTAATAATAGAAAGTTTTGAATTACAGGGAAGTAGAACTACTGGATGTATTTCCACTGAAATGCTTTTTCTCCTCAGAAAATGTCCATTTGCTGAAACCAAAGCTTAGTGGGGGTAAGGGGTAGAGATGAGGGGAGAAGGAAGTAGGCTGAATATTTCTTTCAGTGTTTTCAACATTCCTTGGAAGACTGTGGCATTTGAGGTTGAAATTCTTGCATCAAGAAACCCCTGATATACAGGAATGTTTGTTTATTTGTAAGGTTCCATCCGGTCAAGAAGAGACGTAACAGTATTTGAGAACAAAAGAGAGTTCTTCAAGATCACTAGGAAAACGTTCTTATTGATGTGCAAAATTTCCTAAAAATGCTCAAACACTGAGGGACATTTTCTGCAAGCCTAGAAAACTCTCTTGAAGTGGATAATCACTTTCTGCCATGGTTTAATAGGGGTGGAATTACAGCCTCCATCAAGGCAATGATAAAAGTTCCATTTGCATCAGCTGGGACTTCACCTCAAACTTACTGAAAGCATTGTAGTCTCTTTTGATCATGTTGATCACACACACATTTGCCATACAAGTATGCATGACCATACAAAGTTTGGGGAATTTATAAGTTCCTTTGTTGAGGAGGAGATAATAATAGATGAGGCTTTATGGAAAATTGTTGTGTGGGAAATTTCCTTGCTTAGAGGAGCAGAATGAACACAGAGTCCTGCCAAGAGCCTTCTCCTGCATCTGTGCGAGCTGAGCTGCTGGGTGTCCCACAGCAGCAGTCAGGGACCAGCAGGCAGTTCCACTGCTGCAGCACCTCCTTGAAGGCATGTGCTAAAGACAGGGCTGGGAGCCAGAGGTGTAAAGGAGCAGCTGAACTTACACTGCCACAGCTGTCTTCCCAGGAGATAGGAATCTCAGTTCTGCAGTTGTTAGTGAAGCCTCCAGCATGAGGCTTCTCCTAGAGAGAGCCAAGTCCTTATCCACCTGTGCTCAGGGGATAATCTCTGCTGCTGTGCACAGTCCTATCAGAGTGATGACTCCTCCTGCTCTGCCTCTCTCCATCTCCCCATTCACATGTACCCCACATCTCAAAGAAAATAGCACCCCTTCCAGCTCTGTTGTCACATAGCTCGCACTGAACTGTCACTGTTCACAGTGTCTTTCTGATCTAGTCTTGTATATGCAATCCCTTTGATATTTTTGAAAAATCACTGTGCGTATTTGTCACAGCCAGAAATTACTTGTAATTAACTCTCTCTTCAGGAAGCATTCACTCATTTCCCATGCTAAAAAGGAGAAAGCTTTTGGAGTTGTAAAAGAAGTTGAACATATTACAGATGCATTATTCCTGAAATTTTATGAAATTATGGAGGCCAGGGATAATGTAAATTAATGCAAGTACTTTAGATCAGGTGCATATTTTATGAGAGGAAGAAACATTCAACATATAACATAATTTATTTATGCATATGTTGGTGGGAAGGTTTGAGCATGACTGGTGTTAGCTCTAGGCTACTTTTTTACGGTCTATGACTAAGAAACAGCTATTTTCTGTTCAAGGCAGACTTGCTGCAAAGAAATTTCCACATTTCCTTGCTGGGACTGAAAGAGTATTTTCTTCCTTTCTAATACTTATCAGCAACATGGTGAGATCTTTACTAAAATGGAATAACTGATATAAAAAAGACTTTCCATTTAACATTTGCAGCTTGTCCTTTACTTACAGCCTAAAACCCCAAAACATCCAACCAGTAAACATGGCAGAGATAATCAATTCTACTAAGCAGTTAACTCCAGTTTTTAAGTGAAAAATGTGAGTCTACACCCTGCTATCCTTTGCTTTTTCCTTGTTCCAGTTAACTCCCTAGGCACACAAAGAACATAGGCCTTTTCTTGCAGAGAGCCAAGTCTGTTTATCTACCCTTTTTTTTTTAAATACAAAATTAGTCAATCCCTCTTCTCATCTCCTTTAATTTCAAAGGCTCCCTCACTGGCAGCTCAGAGTACTCACTCCACATATCCCAACAGCTGCTGGAGACAGATAGCATGAGCATTTCTGGAAGGATTCAAACTGATCTTCTTTCAACAGATACTAAATGCTTATTGTTAGCTGTGGCTTCATCTTCAGCCATCCAACACAGGTCTCTAACATGAACATTCTAATACTGAGGGAAAAGGTAGCATGGTAAACAGATTTGGGAACTTTTGAGGCAGCCTTTAATTAAAAAAAATAGATAACATTTTATGTGTACATATTGCAAATTATTTCATTCAAATACTTGTGTAAATATGCAATCTGATGTCTCATGTGAGCAGTGGACTTGAAATCAAGAAAGTTTTTTTGCTATATATGTTTAGGAAACAAAATATCCAATTGCATCTTACAGTATCTGATAAATTCTGATCTTCAGCCACTTTCCAGTTGCTGAAGATCATTAGAACTTGAAGTTGTCTCATTTTAGGAACAGTTCAATCATTCTTACTGGGAGGAGGTCTCTATTCCCTTCACAGACCAGATTTGTAGGTCACCTTCTGTAGGTTAACCCATGTTTATACAGCTCATATTGCCTCTATGAACATAAGCTTGAGTTCCTAGCAGATCTTCTAGAGTTACTGACAGGGACTGTCCTTTGGGAAGCTGCAACATGCCTTCTGGACACAGGAACACACTGTGATTACAACACGGGAACACCCTGCTTTTCTATTCTGAGGAAATCACTCGTCCTCGGGTAGGACACTACTAAAGGTACAGTTGTCCATCTTCAAGGACCTGGCCTAGAATATCCCCTTTTTTCAATTTCCCTATTCTGGGGCAGATAAGGACAAGGCTTTTGCAAAAATCCAAACCCTAAGTATTTCCCTAATTTTTTACAAGTCTTTAAATTCTGGATATAAATATGCAAAACGTGTCTGCCTTCAGGTAGGTTTCTAACAGGGGAGGGAAAAGAGGGACAGATTCTCAGTGGCCACAGATCATAATTTCTCTGCAGATGTGCACAGAACCACAGCCAGTTACACTGTCCCAGAATCTGGCCTCAGCTCTCTGCTCACTTTTATCAATGTGAAAAACAGAGGAGAAGCCAAACAATCCAATGAGCAACTTTTGAGTCTGCAGTCTGTCTCCCCGAGATAAACTGCTAAATCTACACTTAGGGGCTTTTTATATGAGGTGCTAAGATTTTTTTGGCTTGTCCTTGTGCAAGCCAGTGGATACATGAGCCTGTATATGATTTCCTTGCCTAGCTGCAGTCACTGAGGATTTTATCTGTTCTGACTTCAGTAGGCAATGACAGGGAGCTCTGTCTTTCTATTAATACGTCCTCTTATAAATACCAGTGGAGACATAATAACAGCACAGGATATTTATAGCACAGGCAAACTGAACCTTACACTATAGATTTCTACAGAAAGGCCAAGTGTTCTTCAGCTCATTACTATGAGAATTCTCACTCACTCTAAATTTTCAAGTAGCAGCAATGTTATGTTCAGAAACTCTGTGGAAAGAAGAGTTTTATCTTATGCTCACTGTGCCAGGCATCTTATACCCTACATCCTTCACATGGCTCATAGAGTGTTCCACAGGAAGTACTTATTCAGACAAAGAGATCACATTTATCTCTGGTTTCAGAGTACAAATGTGTTTAAGCAAGGAAAGAAGAGTGAGTTCCTTGCTCCAGTGTCTGGGCTGGTGAAGGAAACATCAAGTTTTCAGGGCAGAGGGCTTGGTGAAGTCTCCAAATGCTCAATTCTTGGTGAAGTCTCCAAGTGCTGGATTCTGTTCAGATGCCCAGTTTGACCGTAACAAATATCAAATTATACCCACTAACCCGGGTCATGCTGACCTGAAATACTGTTCCACTACCTTCACTTGATTTCAAACTTCAAAATGCAAGAAATACAAACAATTCAGGCAGAAATAAAATGCTTCTTACCACTCATAATGAAATAGATTATTAAGTATTTTGATTCCCAGATTAAAATTATTGAAACAAATATACATCCAAATAATTTTGGAAATCTATTCCACCGTAATAATACTATCTTGAAAATACAGCATAGTTCCAGAAAAAAAATGTTTTTGACTTGAAAACTTTTATCAGCTCTAAAGGTGCATATTTTTCAGTAAGATTTGGAAAAACAAGCATACAAAAATACTACACCTTTGGCATAATATTGAACTGCATTCTTTCCTTTAAGATCTCCATTCTTCTTCACCTTTGGGAATTTTTTTTATATTATAGCTCTTCCTTCTGAAGCACAGCATGAAAAATATTTGATTGTGTAAGAGAGTGTCAAGAGAAGTAATTTGCTGCTATAATTTAACTGACATTAAGCTTCTCGATCCTACAAAATTACAGTAGGAGGAAATTTTAAAAAAACTTTTTAACTTTATTGGTCATGAAGATCAAACAGCTTCATATAATTCTAAACAGGCTGATTTTTTCATAATCTGGCATCTCATTCTAGGTTTTGAAGTGGGAAAATGTCCAATAATATCTAAACAAATGTTAGCTTGACTTTCTGATTTCATCTAAACAATAATACTATTCTGTAGCATCAGCAAATGTACCTTTGACAATTTTCTAAGAGAATCTTATGCAATTTTCCCTTATTTGAAGATTTTTTCAAAGATTTTTATCTTCACCAGTATGTGATCAAAGTGTTCTTAAGTCAAGCATCATTGATTTTCTTTTGTTTTCATCTCCTCACAGAAATATCAGTTTCAAATTTTTGCTGGATTATGATAAACTGAAGATTACTTAAAAGAACTAAAGGAATTTAATGGATCTCCTAACGTCCTTTGTTGGTCGAATCTTCTGTCAGGTCATTGCCAATGAAAATCTGGAGACAAATTCCTGTTTGCAAATCTTGGTTGTTCCCTCTTGCTACTGCTGCTCGATGCAATGATTGTGACAAAGCCCTATTGAACCCTAAAGATCACCCCTGCAGTGATTCATCCTTGTCACAAAGTAGGAATATGGTTTATTTCTTAAGAGTCACTGTAATCACATTTGGGTACACCTGTGTGTGGCACAGCTCTCAGAGAAAGAAAGAATACAGCCTGGAAATAACCATTCACCCTATTTCTGGTTTCAGTACCTTGAGACAGCCTTGGGCCAAGTTACCCAGTAGGTAAGGCAGTATTAGGTACTCTGGAATGCAAACCTGATCTTCAGGTCAGTTTTGAATCCAGTTTGGTGATTTGTGTCATAAGCCACTCTGCTGGGTCTTGGTTAGACCATGGCCCTCTGTCTTGGCTTTCACCAAAGAAATGGCAGGCAAGGTCAGACTTTCTGCTGTTTTGAAGGTTTTGGAAGATTTCTGGATGCTATTGAGAAGTTACTGCATTTCAATTCAGAGTACTAACTGGGGGAATTTCTAAATTGCTGTGTGCCTGCACATACACAAACTGCAGTACATAGCTCTGGTGTTGGATAAGGCAGGAAGAAAGAATGTTCCTTTGTCCTCATTGGTACACCATAAAATCAAAAGTCCTGTCTGGAGGCCAACCAACTACATCCTCAGAGCAGAAACCAACCAACCTTAAATAAAAAAAGTCTGAGCTTCACTGGAAATGAAGGCTGTGTTCACTGTAACACTTCAGCCCTGGTTTCCAGGATTCTTAGAGGTCTTTGAATGCACTGCTCAGTAGCAAACATCCTGTGTACTGAGAAGTGACCATTTCTGACATGCTTCACCTACATCACTATTGTAACATGGGTTTCTGACCTTTGCTATTGGACTCTGATGCTTCTACTCTGTTATGCAGAGCTCCAAAACCTCAGTCTCTGGTTAACTTAAACACAATTAAATTTTTTCTGCCAACATAAGATAATTATAAACTCAGCATGACACACGAAGAACTATAACTTCACAGATGAAAAAAACAGAAGAAAACCCGTGCTGTGAAGGGGAAAAGCTGTTCACATTAAAAGAATGAAGATTAGAAGTGAAAACTCAAAAAGTTATTGGCAAAACAAATTTATTTTAGACACATCTCTTTCCCCACCTTTCCATCCATGAGAAAATCTTGTGTTTAATGCATTAAAATTCAAGAGATCTGTAAGGTCTAGGAAGGAGTACCGCATGAGCTCAAAGCATACAGTGACAACTGTCTTGTACTAAAACAGCAGAGCTTGTTAATCAAAGATGGCTTAGGCACTACAAAGACATTTGTCTCCACACTGCTGTGACATGATGAGAATTGCCATACTGTACAAACACTTATTTAGCATCTGAACTACTGCTGTTTGAAGTGGAGGCACCTATTTTTAGGTCATTAAATAATGTAACTGAGATATGATAAACTGTCTTGCGTGATGCAATATAAAGAGAAAGCCATAGAGAGCAAGGAGTGCTATTGAGCAAAATGTGCATTCAGTAATGTGATGATGTAACTGCTACTTCATCTTTCTAAGTATTTACAGATTTTGCAGTGTTTGGAACTGAGCAGCCCACATAATAGCAATATATTAATTTCTGCAGCCAAGTCAGCTAGATTTGACTAGTGTTTGTTTTCCAACTCAAGATGAATTAATATATGCACCTGTGTAATGCCTGTTGTCTGCCCTTTAGTAGTAATTCATTTGAGCAACGATTCAATGTTCAAAAACATTGAATTGGCAAAAGAATAATTGTCTGAAAGCAATCTGAAAGTAAGAAAAAATCCTAAATGTATCAATTATTAAATACTATTTTGGGGGTTTTTAAAAGTAATTCTATATGTCAGAATGTGACGGTCTGAGACATCGAGTGAGAGTTTTAAATAATATAGGAAAATTGTTCTACTATGGCATTAAAATTGCCATTATGTGGGGAGAGGTTAAAGTTACTGGCACAAATAGCAACATATGGGTTCAGCTGCACAAGAAATTATAAGACAGAATTATTTTCCTTCCGTCCACTTAATTAGACTTCCATAGGACTTAATATAACCAAAATCTCTTCATAGAAAGGAGGACAGAGATAGCCATGTAATCTGCCTGAGGATTTGTTCTTGCACAGCGCCTTAGCTATGACAACAAACAAGGAACTGAAACAATCTGCTTTTTCTTTCTGGACATCATCATCTCATGGGAGCAGGACCTGACTTTTTTACTTTCAGTGACCTCCAACGCACTGACTCTCTTCCTAAAGTATATAAGTCTCGTCTGCATTTCAACTACATTTCACATAAATTTTACATTTGGATGGCACTACTTTTTTTAAAACAATAGTAGAACAAAGTCTCAGACATGGCACTTCAACAGCAATGGTGAGAGCCAAAAAACCCCCAAACTAAAAATCCCTCACCATCATTGTATGCTAAATATGTGTTTTATAGGCATGAATGACTTGCTTCTAAAACTGGTAAAAAGGAATGCAGCATTCACAACTCTTACTACTTCTACTACTCACAAAGCCAGTGGTTAGCGAAGTTTAAGACACATCTCCATTTGTGCTTTCAGAGAGAGTAAAATCTATACTAATCTTGGAGAAGACAACAGTATCTTGACTTTAAATAAGAAACTAAATGCACACACATACTCAAGAAAGGCAGCCTCCTTAAACTGCACAGCACAGGATGTCAGGCTAATGACAGAATTATAAGATCAACATTGATGCTCCCAGGCTTCAGTACTTCCACTATTGTTGCCAGCAAATGCAAATAAACTGGAGGCAGACAACCTGACAGTGCCATGGCCAGAAATCAGATGGGATGAAGGCTGGACTGGCCTCTTACTGAATGGATGGTAAAGCAAAATTTGGACAGGGACAAGGATGCTTTGCTAGAATTTGATTTACTTATGAATGTCACTTGACTCTATCTTCCGACTAGAAGGTTTTTTTGAACCACAGAATGCTATTCTGTATGAAGTGATAGTATCTGCAGGAGAAGATAAGGTATTGTCCTCAGGACTGCTTTCACAGCTTGACTTTCTAATTTGTTGGAATAGATGAAAATTCCTCACAAAGGGGAACACAGGCTTAAAGCTGCTGGCAGATTTTTCTACCTCATTTTTGAATAATAAAACAAAGCAGACACAATCATGATCTACTTGTAGATAATTTGCTAGTCAAAATATTAGTTGAACAAATTGTTCCTTCTGGTATGTAAGTTAAAATAAAAAATGGACACACCAGAGAGAATTTTTCTTGAGGTGTTTATGACAACAGGATATCTGGTAAGTACTAAGCAAGGAAAAACCATTATTTATCCCTCCTTTTAAATGTGTAGCTGCATGAAACGTGGTTCTTAAGCAAGCTGGTATAAGATTGAAGTCATCCCTGCTTTGAGCAGGGAGGCAAAGTGATCTCCAGCACTCCTTCCTAAATAGTCCTTGGATTCTATCAAATGTCCTCAAATAATATGGTTGTGTAAAACTACTTCAGATTTGAAAGTCCATCTCAGGTCTGAAACCAGAGATGAGCTCGGACTTTCATGGAAGGAGATGAAGTCCTCTCTGAGCACCAGAGTTTATCCTCATCCTCAGGTTGTCCCATCCTCAGGTTGCCCCTCCTGCCCAGCTGCCTGTCCTCACTTTCTGCCTAACCCTGTAACAACACGTGGTTTTAGCTTGCTCCTATTTATCTGCAAGCACCAAGTGGACGTGCAGCCCCTAAACAGTCTGAACCATAAAGTAACAGGATCCTGTGTGACAAATGAGGGCAGTCAGAATGAGGGCACAACAGGAGCCTGTCCTCCCTCTTCCTCATTTCTGTCCAACTCAAATGCATCCCTGGGAACACAATAGCATAATTCCATCTGCTGAGGGATCTGCTCTCATCTTCTGTTACCCTCCCTCTTCATACAAATGTGCTTGCATGTGGACTGCCACTCCAGAAGGCAGACACTGCTGGATTCTAATCCCCCCGAATTCTCTGATGGATTAAACCTCAAATCTCTAACCCTCCTTCTTAATGCTGTGGTAAGTAACCAGCATGTAGCAGCTACATTGATTTACAGCTGAAATAAAAGTGAAAGACAGACAAAATGGGATGTCTGAAAATCGATCTATGTTGCAAGTAGATGGAGCATTAAAGCATTCTGGATTATTTTCTCCTCCCTTCACTTTGCCCAGTGCCTGACGAAGTAAAAATCACTGTCTGCAGCAATAAAAGTTGCAGGTACATATGCTACCCTCCACCTACCTGTAACCCTTCAATGGCCAGTTTGAGGATAGATGGTGTAAGCTTGGAGGCTTGCTTGAAGGAGAAGTTGCTCCAGTCTATAATTAGAATGAAGCCATTTATCTGAAGCTCCTGATCTTCGATGAGCACTTCCAAGGAAAGTAGAATAGCCCGAAGGATATCTATGAAGGAGTTCCTAAAGAAAAAGCAGAACAAAAAAAATCAATGGTTGCAGTTATCTTCAAACCTCAGGATACAGTTTTGCTGTGGGTGGGGCATGAGTGAGGGGCAGGGATTTATTCTGGTAGAATTATCCTGAAAAAGAGTTGTTTCAGAGGTGTCTTTAAAGAGCTCCTGCTCCAAAACTGCTTGGTGTGATAAATCCTGCTCACTGATGGATAAAATAAACTCCAAATGAGATCTCCTCAATTTTGCTAGAAGTCCTTACAATAGATTTTAGCTAAGCTACACTGGGAAACTATTTGTCTGTGATGAAATAAAACAAATTCAAGCTATCAATTTAAATCCTTGCTCCTTTGGATATACTTTACCATTTTGTTTCTCTTCTTCTTACCAGTTGTTTCCCCTTTTTTCAGAAAAACAAATAAATTCAGTACAAAATTAATATAAAAGATATCATTACAACTAGGTACTGTGCCTTCCTGCTTGAGTGTAGGGAATGATCCGAGGCTTTACACAACAAAGTTTGACAGTTGCCTCATTTTTCTAAACCAAATGCAACATGAAAAATGGCTACATCCACTAAAAATGAAAACTCTTTATTAATTATCAACTACAATAGGCTGGCCACAAGGCTTCCCTCAGCTCTGGGAGAGTAACTAAAAACCTTGGAGGGCCTGAAGCACATAACAAGTAAAAGAGAAGAAAATGCTGAAATGTTTTCTTTAATGTGAAAGTCTGCACTGGGAAGCCTGGGCCACTCACTACTTCCATTTTCTCATTACTTCCATTTCACAAAAGCCAACTTGGACACATTAATGAATACTCCATACTTACACCCATGTAAGCTGAATTAGGTGCTCTCCTCATCTGTTGTTCTCATTAAGATGATTTGCAAACAATACATTCCATTAGAGAGCAAAAAGCAAGGAAAGCTTCACAAAGTGCAGTTTAACCTTGTGTAAGATGAAATTGTAATAAGTGTAAGAATAATAAGTGTAAGAATGCAAGTGCATTCTGCTTTACCTCAGCAAAATTCTCAAGTTTTCATGAGGCCTGAGGTCTTTTACAGGGCAGGTTCATACCATGTTCTCCCATGGAGATTTTAACTTAGTTCTTTTCTGCTGTTTTCATTAATTTAAAACAAATCCTCCCAAAACTTCAAGAGCATTGTTTCAAATTCTCCCTGAGAGAAAAAACGTATTTGCAGTCAAAACAAATTTCTCTACCATCAACCTCTACCCCTGAATAGCATCAATACACGATAAATTTCTTTTAAAAGCAAAGGGTGAAGTGTTCTTTGCTTCCTTCTCTTTTCTCCCAGCAGGTTTTGAGTGGAAATATATGTTCTTTCTCTAAAGACCTGATCCCTTGAAAAAGCTGCTTCTGCACTCTGCCTTTCTGCAAAAGTTAGAAGCTTCTCTGAAGTATAATTGCTGGGGCAATAAATTGAGCTGAAAGATAGCTAATATTGTTCTTGCTGCATACTAAGTCACCCATCCCTCATTTGCAGTTGCAGGACAACCTTGAGCTTTTCAAATCCTATGGGAGTAGCTCTGCTAAACAGCTAAAATGAAGGAGTATTTCCTTAGCAATGTCAGGTGAAGGAATGTTGATTGGGTTGGCAATTGGCATGTACTTTTAGTCTAAATTTGTTTTGAAAAACTGTGATATACTACCTACTGCTTAACTGAAATGGGTGATGACTTTCAAGCAACAGCATCAGATGACCACACTTTCAGTGGTGAAAAAAAACCCAAATATACCCTGTGCTAGGGTGGCTTTATGATGCTTGTATCTGCAGTCGTCTGTTCTGTTTATGTTGTTCTCTTTATGTTATTAAGTTCTGCACTTTTAAGGCTGGTTCTGAGAGCCAAGTGGGGGAGAAGAAGTGCAGAGTTTGTTTTCAGAAACTGCACTCGCTCCCCTGCATTCCCTCACGGACTGTGCTGTCTGCAGCACGGACAGTGGAAGAGAGCTCTCCTTTGCTTTTAGTTAGTTTTTAGCTAGCTGAGGCAGAGAAGTTCCCTGGACTGTGGCTTTTCTTTTTCTTGGAACTGATCAGCCCTGCCCTGGACTGAAAACCCAGAAAAACACTGGGAGCTCACACCTGTGTCCCACTGGGGCTGGGACGTGGCATTTTCCAGTGCAGGAGGGACTGATAAGAAACTGAGCCAGCCGAGCTACACCCCACGGCAAGGACTTTCTGAATTTGCCATCTCTTCAGAACAGCTAGAGGTTTTACTGTTTAGTATTATTCATTTTTTTATGCTTGTGAATACTTTGCTTGTTGAATAAACATTTTTTTTCCACTTTGCTCCAAGGAAATTTTTTCCTGAATCAGTTGGGGGAGGGGCTGCTTGAATCTGCTTTCTAAAGGGACCCCTTTGGAAGTTTCATCCCAAATTTGACCTAAAGCAAGACATACCACCAAACCATATCTACTTAATATATACTACACTACCCCAGCTGTCGCCCTGCTTTTCTCAGCCTTCTGATGTTTACCTTTTGGAAATTCTTGTTCTCACACACTTTTCTGTAAATAATAGATTTGCTTACATGTAGTTTTATCTTGTTTACATTGTTTCTTGGAGGAGGAGTTCTCTTGATGGACATCTGTCTTGACCAGTGTGATTGGAGAGGTGGTCCCTTCATCCTCCAATCCACAGCCATTTTTCAAATAGTATATAAGTGATGTAAAAAAAAAAAAAAAGCTCAGCTTGTGCCTTTTGAGTCTTTTGTTCCCAGGTCGGAGGATCGGTGTTGAGGGGACGGCTGCTTCAGATCTACTGGGCTGCCTCACACACTGGACTGTGATCCTGTCTGACAAACGTCCCAAGATGCTGTGTACCCTGTCCCACCCCGGTGCCATCCTGTCAGAGACTCAACTTCGAGGCCTGATTGATATGGACACAGGTGTGACATGATGCTTCATGAGCCAGCAGCCTGCGTGGATCACAAACTCAGAGGGACAGTCAGCTATGGTTCAGCCTTATGTTACTGTAGCCATTGCCAAACTTTTGGGGGCAGTATGTGCTGGTGGCGTGGGCTTGCGAATTGGGACAGATTTTGACTTGAGTGATTTTTCTTTGGAACGCTCCTGCCTTTGCATCACACAGAAATTTGGAGAATGGAGGTTGTCTGGTCATGCTATTGTTGAAAGTGCTCATGGAAATTCGTTGTAGGTTCTTGCAAACAAAAACCAGGAATGCAGGGTGAAACCTCACACAGTAAAGGCAGAATCAGGCCAACAGGCAACCTTCAAACTGTGACCAGAATGAAAGTCATCAATTTTCACATTGTTCATTTTCTTTTTCTATTTTTCTTTTTATAAACGAAAAGGGGTGAGATGTCGCCCTGCTTTTCTCAGCCCTCTGATGTTTACCTTTTGGAAATTCTTGTTCTCACATACTTTTCTGTAAATAATAGATTTGGTTACATGTAGTTTTATCTTGTTTACATTGCTTCTTGGAGGAGGAGTTCTCTTGATGGACATCTGTCTTGACCAATGTGATTGGAGAGGTATTGACTTTGCCTACCAAACACATTTTGATATATTTTGCCTGTTTGATATACTATACGATGGAGTCAGTGATGTAATAAAGTTAGTTCTCTTGGTTGAACCCCGGTCAGAGTTCGTGTGGTGCTTTTATCGTGGCAAGTGTGACACCCAGAATCCTCCTTGAGGGTGGTCACCCTTCCACAAGAACTGCCCCACGGAAGCTCCCAGACATTTGCAGTGGCTCCAAAAGTGTCCTACATACATGCTAGCCTTCTTTGCACTCTTGTTGGCATCCATTCAGAATTACATCCTTGACTTACTACCTTGGGGAAGATGGAATAATCATGACCTCACTCCCACAGCTGCGTAGACTGAACTGAATGTTTTTTATCAACCAAGCTGTGAAAACATGGCCACATTGTGACAAAAATAGGTTTCATTCTTCATCTGTGAGAAGTTTTCTCTAAGAGGACATTCAAACTTAAATTCACGACCCTGCTAGCACTGATGATTTTAAAGTCTGTATAATGATTCCAGTGGGGCTGTCTGTAAATGGTAGATACAAGACATCTTCTGTAATCCACTCAAACTCTAAATGACAATGGAAATATTTTAGTGCAAAATCTTCCCCTCAGACTCTGTGCTGAGGAATTCCAGTCTTTCTTTGAGCGTCTACATATATTGCCAATTTATCAAGCAGTTACTCACCTGTACTTCCCTGTACTTTCAGTAGAAATTATTTACCTGGGAGATATGGCACTCAATTTACTTAGTTTGCAACTAATCTGGCTGTTCCTGCCTACATCCCCCCGCTCTCTATGTATTTGCAATTTGAAGACATGGTGTAGGAGATAACTCAGAGTGAACACAAAGACGTTTTTCTGATGAGTACAGGGAGACAGGAAAACAGCACACAAGTCCTCCAGGCGGGTTGTTTGCAGACACAATGTTCCATGAATGCAGAGGCTGGATAGAAATCAGACAGAGTGCCACTTGAGGCTGAAGCCCTCTGCTCTCTAGTCTTGGGGCTTTGAGACAAATCATTCAGCTGTGTGACTGATTTGCATCCAAATAATTTTCTATGCATGAACACAGAACCACTTTTTATTAGTCCATCTCTTTTGTTCCTTTGCTAATGTTCCCTTCCCCTCCTCCAACCTCCCTCTTCACCAGATTAACCCGCTCACTCAGGAAAAAAAAGTGAAATAAATTACAATTACACAAAGGGAAATGTGTAAGGTCCTGCAAGGATTCAGCATGGAGCCTACTGAAGTGAGCCACTAATGAGTTACAAATGATTTGCACAGGCCCCAGAAAGAGAAAAAGGAGGAGGGAGAGAGTGTGCCTATCTGCCTTGGCTGAATGGATAGGTACCACAAAAGAGGCTCTTCAAATACCCTTTGGAAAACAGGAAGTTACCCCAACATAAGCTAGTGGTAAGGGACAATAATATAACACAAAAAATGAAGATGGTTTAGCTGAGGGATTTCGTGGGGAGATTAGCCAAAGGCATAACATGAAAATAAATAATAAGAAATTACTTAATTATAAGAGGGGTAAGCAGGCTGTGGGAGAAACAGAAGGCTCAGTGGAGTACCAGGGTGCAATGGGAACAATTAAAGGGGATAAAGACATTGCAAGGAAATTAAATGTTCTATTTGCATGTATCTGCCACCAGTCATTTTAAAGAGATCAGTGGATAACAAAGCTGAGGGACTGCTGGAAAATAAGGGGTCAACTAAGATGTACTGATAGAAAGTGATACATTTTGGAGAAAACAGCATCAGTAAAGGCTTTTGACATTACTCTTTCTGAATAGCTAAGCACAGGCTCTGTTTTAGGCATGCTAGTGAACTTAATTTGATTATTCAGATAGTTAAAAGTACAAAGGTACAGAAGTACTGGCAGCTGAAGCCATTAAGATTGTCTGGTAGTAAGCAAAAACAAACTGTCACTACAAATCTTGACTGTCCCACAAGACAGCAGACTAAAAAACTTGGACCAGTGCCGCTATCTTGGCAGCTGCAGACAATTCAGCTCAACATTCCTAAGTTAATATGTAGTAAGAGCCTCTCTCCTCTAATACTGAAAAGGTGGCCAAAGCTGTATAGCATTTGGCAGGCTGCAAACATGGCATAGGTACAAATCAAGTAAGAGACCACATCTTGCTTTGTTCCCTCCATACACAAAAAATCAGCAAGAGAAAAAAATGCATATTTAACTTCTAAGTGGGGAGAGCTGACACTGCCCTGCAAGGAGGATTCCCACTGGGTGTAAAACACAGAAGAGGAAGCAGAAAGAAGGACCAGAAACACATTTTCAGGTTGTCCCAAATCATTTGAGCAAATCCAAGTTCAAGCTGGTTGCATCTCAAGTCCTGTGTTCATCTTTGGGCCCCTCACTACAAGAAGGACACTGAGGTGTGGAGCAGGTCTATAGAAAGGCAATGGAGCTGGTGAAGTGTCTGGCCCACAAGTCTTGTGAGGAGCGGCTGAGGGAGCTGAGGCTGTTTAGCCTGGAGAAAAGAAGGCTCATGGGAGATCTTACCACTCTCTACAACTACCTGAAAAGAGGTCTCAAGGTGAGGTTCAGTGTCTTCTCTCAGGTAACAAGTGAGAGGACAAGAGGAAATGGCCTTAATTTGTTCTGGAAGAAGTTTAGATTGGATGTTAGGAAGAGCTTTTTCACTGAAAGGGTTGTCCTGGAGACCTGTGAAGACGTGTAGATGTGGCGCTAAGGGGCATGGTTTAGTGGTGGACTTGGCAGAGCTGGCTTAACAGTTGTACTCAATGACCTAAAGGACTTTTCCAGCCTAAATGAGCCCATGATTCTATGAAAAGCTTACAAAAGAGGACATGAGCAACACAGCAGATCCATGCAGGGGGATCCATGCAAGGAGAACTCAGGAAGACACATTTTTAATTGTTCCCGAACACAGCCGAGGTATATTATTCATAAAATATGAATAAAACAAAGCCTCTGGAATCCAGTGAACAGTGGGCTTTGAAAAGGTGTTCATAAATCACACAAAGTCATTTATTTCATCAGATTAAATTCTCCTTTCTGCTCATAAAGTATTGATAAGAAAGCTCCCACCTTCTATTATTGTATCCTTGGAAAACATCTGTGTTTTTTTTTTATGTGCATATTTATTTTAGAAAATTAAACCTCACCCTTACTGAAATCAGTGCTGGAAATTATTAATACACGGTCCTTGAGGATTCATGTCTTGATTCAAACTCATGATCCTGAGTAACTACCCTGCCTCTCTGGCATCAGAGGGAAATGGCAATCACTCTAGCTGTTACAAGACCTGACCTTCAGAGCTTCCTCCTCACTTTTGGTGAGGAAAGGTCTCATATGAATCATGTACAATGCAGGGCAGCCCTTGGCTAAAGAATAATCAGGAAGAAGATGTTCAAAATGAAGAATCACAAATGGACATGGTGACTCACTTGACTAATCCTGCACTAGAGAAGATGAACACAAACAGAGGAGCTCACAGCTGTCATGCACTGAAAAGGGCTTGTCTCCTCAGTCAGAGGTCTGAATATGTGCAGGAAGCAAGGAGTGACTGCAATTCACAGAGGAAATGGGTTGCATTAGCAGCAAATACTTGTAAAGAATATTTTGGCCTGCCATTGGTAACTTTCTTCATAAAAAAATTCAAAGCCATTTAAACTTGTTATCTGCAAGAAATGTGAATAATTCACTGACACACAAACTGGAAAAAATATTACACAACAATATAAGGGTACTTTTCCTTATTTTGTAGGGTACCAAACCCTTCTTTGTCATGCCCAAGTTAAATTACATATTTTTTTTTATTTCTCTGTCAAAACAGAATTCATGCACAGGAAACTCCTACTGAGTAAAACACGGGTTGCATTAAGTTAATGTCAGAGCTCCAAATTAATTCTTCTGTCGCATCCAGTGTAGCTATCTTTCGTTGTTCCAGTATGTCAGCTTCAAACAAGCATCTCCTCTGTTTTGTAATGAAAAGATAGCAAGTTTTTCCCCACAGCATCTGTGTCATTCCATAAATAAAATTCACGAGGAGCTTTACATCTGGGACAACAGTCTGGATAGATAGGTGTATAGTTTTTTCTTCAGAAGTGCTTAGTCCAGCAATGCGTCGGATACAAAGAATAGCATAGAACAAGCTGAGACCTCACTGTATTTCACATTTCTAATATTAGAAATGCATGGCTTGGTTTATAACTGAATGAAAGCCATTCACACACAGATATCTGTCTGGCTTTGAATTCCTGCTTAGAATGAGCTGGAAGCCTCTGCCACAGCCAGTGAAGAGGAAACGAGCAAGCCTGAGAAAAAAATTGCATCAATTTTTTTTTTATCATGCAAAAATTGCCTCTCAGTGGCTTCCTTGAAGATATAAAAATTTTCCCTTGTTGTTTCTGCTAGAGGTTCCTGTACATAAAAGTATTATGAGGTTTTTTTGCTGTCACTTTCCACTTCAGTTGGACTCCATAGCAACCAACAGCCCACGAATTACACACTCTGCATTCAAGTCTGTGCTACGAACTTCCTCCTACATGCACTCATTCATACTGCTGGCATCCTTACCAGATGAATACTTTGTCCCTGATGTTCACACGACTGAGGAAGGACCCTTTCTTACATGTAATTTGGTGGACAAACAGGGACTTTCACAGACCCTGGGTTTTGGGAGGGAGACTTCAGGTGGTGGAGCTCTTCAGACACATGATAGAACCAGCTTCCACCAGAGGGAAGCTGGCATCTGTTCTTCCCTTTGCCTCAGCCCACAGAAGTGTCACACCATTTAGCAGGGGATCAGGCCAAGATAAAGCACAGAACTGCTACACTCCTGAGAGTTCAAAAAAATCCCTCCCAGAGCTCTCCAGAAACTTGATCCCAAACAGAGCAGGCAGCTGATTGCATCAGTTGTGATCACAGCACAAGTTATTTGACTGCTCCTAAGGAGTTCCTGTGGAGGCAGCGGGGGTTGACTGCCCTCCCATGAGCCGTGTACAACTCTGCTCAGCAGCCTACTGCTGAGAGAAAAGGCCAGAATTCCATCTCGGGTGCAATAGGACTGTTCCTCTGGCTGTGGGTTTGGTTTATTCCTTTAGGAATTAAGTATTTCTGAGATACATCTGGGTGATTTTCTCACCTTTTTTGTACCCAGGGCCATGTCATGCTTGCACACTGTGTAAATTTCTCTGTTGAGAAGGAATAAGTGACAATCACAGGTAGCGTGTTATGATAGTGTGGAAATTATTAAACACCCTATACTACAACCCCTAAGTACAATCAATAAATCAGTTTGACAGAGCCACTGCCGTAATTTGCCTGGCTATTCCCAAGGCAGTGTCCCCTGCAAGGAGCATGGGAAAGACAGGTAGAGAGCTCATTCCAGCACGAGCAGAGCCAGGGAGTCCGCGGTGGTTTCAGGTTAGTGGCCTCCACTGTTAGGAATTCAGGAGAGGACATGTGGTAACTCACAGATCAGGATCCTGCTTAGGTAGTTTTTAATCTCCTATGGTGATCTCACCGATCTTGTGATGGTTTCCTCAAAGCACAGCTGTAGTAATAATGAACAAAACGAATGGCTGGTACATGAATGGCTATGGCTAGAAGCATTAGGATTGATGACCTCTGTTGTTTATTTTACCCTATGTGATTGCATAGCCTTTTCTTATTCCCTCTTGGCACTGAAATCCATCCTTGCATCACACTAAGCTATTTGCTCAATTTCTTGCACCATTGCATTTCACAAGTTAATTTTTCATTACAGAAAGGGATTTTCTTTTGAACATTATGGAGCTACTGCTTGATGGTTGAAAGCAATTATACAGCTCCTTTGCTTTGCTATTGGAAGGTACAAATGGCACCACTGATTCCGTTTCCCTGGTATCATGTTTCCTCTGTGTGATTCTACTCTGCCCCCTCTAGTTATATCTCCTCTGCATCTTCAATATCTTCCCATCTGAAATAGCCTGGAACTTTTTGTTCTCTCCTGATGCAACCACCTCACTTGCTCATAACACTAATGAATTCCTTTCATTGCCTTTTCTTTTTCTTTGGTAAGACAGTTATATATTTTTTTTTACATCCCCTTTTTTGAAATAATACAATGTAAAGTGAATTCCATACTTAAGGTGAATTTGGAATATCAACATGCATAAAAGATTTTGTTATCTTTTCCTATTTGTTCTCCATCTCATTCTTAATGCAGCCTAACAATTAACTTTTCTGACCACCGCTGCACAATAAGTACACTTCTTAATTATGCTGTCCATAATGACACGATCCTTTTCTTACAAGGTTAAAAGTAATTGAAAATCCAGACAAAAGTGCACAGAGTTAGGAAAGGGTGAAGGATCTCCATATCAGATGTGGCCAAATATTAAAATCCAACATTTTCTTGGACTTCTTTGCAAAATAATGCTTCTTTTATAGGTCATTCTAGAGTTTTCCATAATGTTTGCTAATCCTCACTAACCCACATGACTTTTCTGGTTTTGTTTTTTTGTCACGCCACCATTTACCTCACCTGTCTGCCAAAAGAATATTACTACTGGGAGTTATGATAACATAATTTTGCCACTTGCAAATCCTGCTCTCTGTCTAAAGTATCAGGACCCTTTTTATTTGCAAAATGAGATTTCAGCTGTGTTTTTTGTTTTTGTTTTTGTTTTTTTTTAATTAATAAAAAGCTCACAGGAAGATTTTTTATTACCTAACCAAATGCACATTTACATATTTTACATTAAAGAATTCTGAGAAAATTACATAATTGTCCCTTTGCTTGCAAACAGTCACTCTTACAGCAGACTTCAATGATGACAAGATCAAATAGTAAAGTTAAAATCAAATAACTGCTCACTAATGCGTGTATTTTGAGAGTGCTGTGTTCAGAATGGCAAAAGTCATATTATTGTTTGTGGACATTCAAACAGCACCTGGTTACTCAGCCCAGAAAGCCTAAAAAAATGTATCTCTGGGGAGATATTGGGTGAGAGGTTACCAAGACATGAGAAGAAGTGGCAGAAAGTAGAAATTCAAGTATATATTAGTAAACACCTAAACTGGCTGTTAAATCAGGCAAGGAGCATATCCTTGGCTTGTGCCTGTACCTAAATCCTGGCAGTGAAAGTAGCATTTATTAGAAATATGTACAAGACTCATGCCAATCACAATAAGGTTTATAATTTGTTTTAGTTGGAGCCCTTATCGCGGTTTGACTTAATTGCCAAACATCTCTTGCCAATTTTTTTCCCGAGATCATGACCAAAACAGAAACAAAGGCAAAACAATCTATGAATCAAAAAGATAGATTTATTCACACACACACTAAGGAAAAGGAAGAAAAAAACCATGAAAATGTTACAAAGCACTTTTCCCTCCTTCATATAACAACAACTCCAATTCAACTACATGTCCAGTGTCCCATCCCCCTGCGGCCTGCCCGAATGCCACACGGTTTTTCTCTCAGTCTTTGGGAATGTTTCAAAGTGCCTGTCTAGCCTTCAGTGAAAATTTACTCAGTCCACACTGTTGCTAGGCAAAGCACTTCCCCAAAACTACCACGGAAAAAAAAGTCCACTTTCCGTGAAGTCTTCATTCTTCATCTCATCTTCTTCACCCCAGCAATCTTGTTGAAGGAGGAGAAAAGGGTCTACAACTTGTTTTCAGTTCGCAGCTTCCCATGATGTCACATGCTGCGGGGGGTGAGGACCAGGAGCTCCCGGCCTCCCCTCACCCCACTCCATCTTCCCTTCTTGCCCCCTCCGGAGTGACCAGCGGGGGAGGGAACTCTCTCACTGCTGCTCTATCGCGGGATCCTCCCTTCTTGCCCCCCCGAATCAACGAAGCGGGGGGAGCTCTCTCACTGCCGCGGCCCCTTGTGGCTGCCATTCCTGGCCTGGCCCGCGCAGCCGGCGCCCCTGCAACTCATCCCGCCACCCCGCAGGACTGGCGGCTTCCTGCGATGCCGTTGCCGCCGCCGCGCGTGCGCTCAAACACTCTCCGTTCCACCCTCCCGCGGACTCGGTGCCCTGCCGCGCGCGCACGGGCTGCCCTGGCTGCCCGCACCCATGCGGGCTCTGCACCGCCGCTGCTTGCACCACTGCTACTGGCGCCGCTGCACGTGCCGCGCTGCTGCCACCGGCGCCGCCACGTGCCTGCGCCTCTGCCACCGACACCTGCGCACGCGGCGCGCTCCAGCTGCCCGCCACCCCTTGCAGGCTTGGCACTGCCGGGCTGCCGCTGCTGCTCTGCTCAGAGCAGCCACAGCACGGCCGCGACCCAGAGGCTCTCTCTCACCGCTGGCGCCGCTGCCACTCTGTGTTGCCGTGCAGCGCGTGCCCGCCACGCCCTCGTCTCACTATCTCGTGGGACTGGCGCCTCTCCCGCCGGTGCTGCTCGCGCCGCCACTGGCGTTTCCCAGAGCCGCCGCCACGCCACCCCTCGGCTCCGCAGCAGCTCCAAACGGAGCGGTGCTGCTGCCCATCTTGGCCTGGCTGCGGGCCCGGGCGGACCCGGCCCGACCCGGTGCCACCGCCACGGCCCGAGCCCGGCTGCGGGCCCGAGCGGGCCCATCCGGCCTGGCCCAGCGCCATGGGCTGAGCCCCCCCCAACTCCCTTCCCTTTTTCCCCCTCCCACCCCTGCTAAACAGTGGGCTGGGGGGGGGGAAAGGAAAGGGGCCCTTCTGCCCTCTGGGCCCCAGGCCCCCTGTGGCCCCAGCCACGGGGAGCCCAGGGGTTACCTCCCTGACCGGAAGGTGAAAAGGGACAGAACTTCCTGCTATGTATTTTTTTAAGACATAGCCAGTGGGAGTGTACATCAGACGTAACATCCTAGTTCAAACCATTACGCCCTTCAGGGCACATAAAAGACAGACATGAAAATATTCTAATCATTTCTTATAAATAAATGAAAAATTGTGTCAAGTATTATATATCATAGAGGTTTCCCACTGGAACAATAAGCAACTTTGATATAGCTGACAAGATGGAGGAACTTGATATTATTGATGTAGAAATAATCACTAGGGAACTCAAAACAGGTGCAATAAAGATTCATAAGACAGCAGTCTAGAAAAAATTAACTGCATGTCTCTGCAGAAACAATGTTGAAAACTTGTTATAATGATTCGAGTGAATAGGAGAGAAGGACCAGGAAAAAAAAGAAACAGTGTGGATTTATATAATAAAGACTGATAAAAGTATATAGAATCATGGTGCTGCCAGCCACAAAGAAACCACTTTGCACAGTTATGCTGAAAAGAATATACAGTGCCATAAAGCTCAAGAAAAATGAGCATTTTCATCCTAGCTACTTTTGAGTGGATCATATTTCACACAACTTAATTGAAGAAAGTGAAGGAATGAATAGCAAAAAACATTCCCCCTTAAAAAGCAGATTTATTTTTTCTCCACAGAAAGAGCAAACAAGTCACTTCTGTAGAAGACTGCAGACTTTACAGAAACTTTAGCAAGATAAAAATAGGTTGTGATCCAACCAGCAATGAAGAGTCCGGTGACATGTCACCAGTGAAATTATAAAAAAAATGTATGTCTTTTTACTCACACTCTCCACGTCTGCCCCAGAGTTCATTTGCTATCCAACCTCCTCTGTGGACTACAGCTGGCAGAAGTTGCTCTGGGAGGTCTGGATTCCACGGACACATGACTCCCCAAAATGGCAATCCACAAAACATGCTAACTGAATGAATTTTATGAGTACCTGGTAGAAAATGAAAATTGTGGAATGGCACCATCAGTCTCAGCCATAGAACGTTGCAGTGGAAACCTTGGGAATGCAATTCTGCAGGCAGCATAACTGACCACCGCTGAAACATCTCCGGCGAGTGCGGCAATTGCTCTTTTTGAAGGGGAATTGCTGAATACAGAATATGGGAATACACAAGTCAGAGAGTGAGGCAGACTTAATGAGCATAGCTAGTTTGATAGCCAGGATGCCTTGGCAAGAACAAAGAGAGATTTGAAGATTCCAGAAGATGGGATTACATCTGCTTACCAGAATGAGGAAATTGAATTAAACCGCCCCAAAGAAGATATGTTGTAAAATGTATGAGTTTGTCTGTCCCATGCCTAACCTAGTGATTGTAGTAGTAATTATTAACCTTCCTAAAAATGGTATATAAGCTTTGGGAAAATCTCAGTAAAACTGAATTCTGATCACCGAATCAGGGTTCCCATCTCTCTCATCAATCGTCGATAACAGAAACCAAATATCACCAGTGTTCTTCTATGTGGTGTTACAAGCCTTTCACTAGGGGTATTTTTGTTTAGTGGCAGCAATGGAGCAAACTTAAAGCCTAATGAAAGAGTAATTTCTGTGGTTTTAAAACTACTTAGGCAGAATGGGTTGAGTTTGAGGAAATAAAAAATACTGAGATCCTGAGATGGCTAAAAACACCTGAGGCTGTGAAAGTGAGGATGTGAGTATTCCTGGGATGTGCATATTCCTGGGATGTATAAGGTTCCTTTGAAAAAACATAGTCCTTTGGAATGGATGGGGATGTTTGTTTGGCCTTCAGGTTGCAAATTACAGTTTCCTGAGAGAATTGAGGGACAAAGGGAAAAGATGTGAGCCTAGCATGACTCCCCTGAAATTTTTCCAAAGCAGCAACCTGAACAAATTACTGTTACTGGCCCAGCTCATTTGAAAATATAACAGTACTGAGGCTGACTTTCTCAAAGTAGATGACACAATTATGGAACAAAAATCTCAAGGTTCAGGCTGCAATTTGAAAATTAGAAATTGCCAGGGTTGGAGTTGTTTTCAAAATGCCTTTTGGGCAGGATCAGTGGACAAAATAAGCTAAAATCGATCTTTTAAATATGATTTTAGATAATCACACAAAAAAATTAAACTTATTTTAAAACTCTAAGCCCAGTATTCATAATTTTTGAGTACTTCAATTTATATGACTGCAGAGGCTTAGTACATTATTTCTCCATTATTAAAAAAAAAAAGAAAAATAAAGAAAAAGAGAAAAAAGATCTGTCAATCTACCTGAAGCAATTAATCAATGCTTTACTTATAGTTCATTATTTGAGTTTGAAACCTTAAATTTCTGAAATAAACTCTGCCTTTTAACTAAGATTGCTAATTGTATGATCTAGCAGCGTGAAGGATTTTTCTTGAGTGGGAAGGGGTAGACCTTGATGTAACATGCTAACAGCAATAGTGGGTAGCAACTGCTTAAGCTGAGATCCCAAAGGCAGCAGAACTAGAATTGTGGAGCCTTGTATTTGGTATGTGGTAATGGAGAAATGAAGACCAGCCTGATATCCTTATACCCCTGAAGCCAGTACAGTTTTATGGTACATGCCAGCAATTCCCAGCAGGATACAGAGGAGTGTTGCAGGTGCAGTGTAGTCCATGCATTGGAATAATCATGTTATATAATTATTTTGGGGAGATCATCAAATTTTCTTAGGAATTTCCAGTGAAACAATCTAAGTGGTTTGTAAAGGATTAAAGGGAATTGAGCTGAAAAGAGAATTTCATATGAATTGCAATGTTATTCTGAAATAAAAGTTTCATTAATTTCTTATTAAAGAAGTTATCAGCAACCTCTTAAATTACTCTGAGCTCTAAACAATAGAGGGCATTTATATGTATGGAGATTTAATCTCTTCTTTCTGGCAACTGCTCTTTCTGGTTTGCTGTTTCTGGGGGAAAGGGTTGCATTTTAAGTTTCTAACCAACTGGAAACTGTAAAATGACAATGCAATTTGTAATCTTCCATTTCTTCTACCCTTGTATTTCTTTTTATTATTAAGCTAAAATAATTAAAAATATTTTTTTCACACCTCTAATAAGAATTTTCACATAGTCAATACAGAGAATTACTGAAGAAATGTGACTAATTGAAGTCATGATTCTGTACTACTAATTCAATTATGAATAATTGTTAATGAAGCAACATATGTAAGAATTAAGTTCAGAACGTAATAGGAAAAAAAATCAGTGCTTTTGAACTCAATGCACAGCGATGTCCTGCCAGACCCTATGCTGGTATTTGAAGGAAGCAGCTCTGGAACCAGATAGTTGGAACAACCAGGACTCCAAACACAAGCACTGAAATAAAGATACAAGACAGCAGCGTGGCCCTGTTTGGTCAAAAGGCAGCAAAAAAGGGGCAGAAAAAGGATCAACAGATGTTGCCACAGCAAATGTAGTTACATGGCCTGGAGAAAAATTCCAGAAGAAAAACTTGATATTAGGGGCAAATGTGTAAATCTTGAACAAACAAATCACTCCTTGTTTTTAATTCCTCTTGTTTGTGGAAAACATTTACATGCAGTCATTTGCACTGGCTTTTTTACAAAGAAAGACGTAATTTTTGCATCTTTTCCTTTCCATAAAAAAGAAAAAAAAATACAGAAAATCTTTAAATTTTTAACCTTTTTTTAAAGTTGCAAAACCTGCTTTTCAAGAGATATCATCAGAGATGTTTTCATGACATTGTGGCATGGTTTGTTAAAATTGCCACGTCTCTTAATACTACACTTTTTGGTTGTCCTTTTTTGTATGTTGTTGTCTCCCAGTTTACGCTATATTGAAAAGGGGAAAATTAGGTAGGGACAGTCCATTTTATAGGTTTCTGCACAGCATTAAGACACATTCATTTCAACAGCAGAATTAATTTTCATAAAAGTAACTGTAATACATGCTTCTCTTTATTCTAAACAATATTTTGACTCCAAAAGATTACTAAAAAGGCCTGATGCAATATCAAAGAAGAACTACAAGCAATCAGATCTTTGCAAAATCATTCTGATTATGTTGCAGTAAGTTTCACTCCACAAAAACACATTTCAGGCTCTCTGTGATTTTTCATCTTGATCTGACAGAACGCTTGACCACTCCATGCCCTTGCATTAGGCTGACTTAGCTTTGGTTAATATTTTGCAACAGTGTTTAATGGCCAAGTAAATGCACTGCTTTGGTTTCTGCACAAGAAGTGTACTGAGTCACAAGCAAATGTCTGAAGCAAAGCCCATCAGTAGTGTCATTGCTGATCAGTAGCCCACAGAATGCCACAGTCACCTGTATCTTAGTCATTGCAAAACATTTTTAATATTTGGAAATCTAATTCTGTTAAAGATTTGGGATAATTTTGTTTTTATTCTATATATCCACTGTTTACTGCCACAAACAGTGGATATATGAAAAAAAAAAGAACTAGGTAAATCTAGAAAAAATAGGAAAACTATTATATATAGGAATAATTGAATCCCACCTCTTATTATCCTCAACTTGTATTACATTGTCATATTTTCCAGACTTCTTGTGCTATTCTTTCGTTGACTTAGCTGAGACTTTTCTCTTGTTCTACTACTTAGGTTACAGCACAGCTGAGGTGGGTAAAGGTAGGTAACTACTGCTGAGCCACTGACAACGTTCCTGTAATACAGCCCAGAATCTTTGCTTCCCCAATGGCATCACTTGACTGTATATAATTTCATTTGTAGTCCATTCTTTACCCTCAAAAGTACCCATACTTTTGTGCCCACTCAATATTAGTTACCCATGAACACCTGATTTAAGAAATCAAGAGGTGAGAAAATCTCAGCAGAGACAAACCTGTCAGCCAGGACAAAATCAGTAATGGCAGATGTGTCTGGAGCCTCACAAATCTCCTTGACTTTTAACATGGAGCCTATACCTGCTAAACCTCTTTCTGAAGTAAATCCCAAAATAATCTTGAAGTACTTTTAAATGATTCATATAAAATTTTCTCTGAAAGAGAGTGAATGTGCATGTACCTGCATATATATTTTAGCAGAGAATAACAATAAGATGCTGGAAAAGGAGAAGGCTTTCATTGGCAGCACAGCACACACAAATTGCCATTTTCCCCAAACCAGCAAAGCTCTTATTCAAACAGAATTGAAGGCTTTATCAGAATAAAAGTGAATATAAATTGCAGGAGCCAGCTAGAAGTGGCTTACATGTAAATGAGAACCTAAGAAGTGGAAAGATTTCCCACCATGTCTCCCTAGGTCGGAGTTTATTCCTCCTCCTTTTTTACTTAGTTTTTAAATTAAT
Organism: Nicator chloris; assembly: GCA_013400495.1. NCBI lineage: Eukaryota > Metazoa > Chordata > Aves > Passeriformes > Pycnonotidae > Nicator > Nicator chloris. The sequence goes on from WAAE01016134.1 coordinate 93,178, forward strand.
ATTGCAGTACATTTGGAAGCAGGATTTTTCATCAATCTCTTTCTCTTTCAATACAAATCACATTTCTTCTTTTGTACCTATACAACAGACAGGAAGGATTAACCCTGGGAAAGCAAGGCAATGCACACTTAGGAGAGACCTTGCAAAGTGGGAACAGCTTAGAGGATCACAGCTCCAAGATAACAGGAGAGGACAAAGATGGCTTAGATAAGGTTGTCACATTCAGGTGTAGATTCTCCTGGTTAGAAATACCCATACAAAAGCAATCCTGTGTGCTAACACAGAGCCTAGCACTCTGAAGCAGTGTAGGCAGCACACATACCCTGAAGATTGATCTGTGCATATCGAAAATATGTGACTGGCATCTCTTGGATTTGCTGTGAAAGGCAGCCAGGAGGAAGGAAGCAGTGCAATGTTTAGCTCTGGCAAGGGGAACAAATGTTTCGGATCACACCATACAGTGGCCTTGTGTTGTTGACCCTTTTTTTCACCTGTTACTTCATTCATAGCTGAATTTATGGAATGCAGTTCCTCCACTGACATGTTATAAAACCAGAGGAGCTGAGATTGCAACTTTGTGGAAAGGAGCACAGGACTACCTGTAGGAATGAATGAGGAAGATGTGGGGATATCTTGTAGCTGGAACACAATGAAGACAAGCAAAATGGTTTAAAAAGGTAAAAAAGTCTTCCTGCTTCATTAATTCAGACCATCAGGTTTTGGTGCACCATGTGAGAATATGTGTGTTTTAAAGTACCCTTGAGAGTGGTTCTATAGGATCAGACCAAAAGTTCTCCTGCTAGGAACAGGCCCTTAATAAGAGGTTTGATAGACAGCAGGTTGGCAAGGTAAAAATAGAGACCATACTAATTTGACACTGAAAATCAAGTATTTTTTCTTATATATGTTAATACAGCAGTCACTAGCTTACATTTCAATCAAATCTTCAATTTTGGTCCCTAAATATGTATTATAGGATATTACATAAATACTCCATCATACCCTTTTCAAATAGGTTGTTATTGAACCTGTAGCATCATACATTTAGATGGTGCTGTGATTTATTTTGCACATGTGAAAGAAAACTGGCACCACATGTGTTAATGTATGCACAGTCACGTGCCATCCACTGCTCCTCTGCAGTGGAAAAGAGGAAAAGAGATACCATCTCTCTATAAAGAAAAATATATTTGCATATTACCTTTCTCCTTAAAATGAATCTTTACTAGCTTGAGTTTGCTCAGCATGGACACTTTTCATAAGCAGTTCCATAGGAAATAGTGTCAGCAGGAGGCTAACTGGCTTGCTTTGCCCTCTGTCCCTGCAACAAATGGACCCTCCAGGAAGTTTCCAGAGCTGAGATTATCATAGTCTGAACATAGTGAACAAGGGATAGTTGCTTTTTGCTGCCTCTGTGGTTGTTGCACTTATTAAAAACAGAACAAAAACTGTGAGAGTGCAATCAGAATTTAAGACCAAAATTTTTTCTTTCTTAAGAAATTATTCCATTTTCTCATTTTTAGGAATCAAATCTCCAGTCATGACATATTAATTATGATGCTCCAGCTCTTTTATTGTTTTAACCATGACAAAGGATGCAAAATACAGAAGATCTTTAACAATTCAATTTTTTATCTGATTTATTGGAATAACTTTACTCCTCCATCCTTTCCCCTGTCCTCCTGTTCTATCTGCTTGGTTAAATTGTTAGGTGTACGTGGCAGCTGGGTGCTTGCATTGCCTAATTTCCCACATCCCTGAGTGCTTCCCAGGGTCATGGCACTCTCACCAGTGCAACCACAGGACCAACCACGTCTCCCTCACTGCCAGCCTCACCATGGCACAGAAATACCCTGAAGCAGGGTGGCTGTGGTGGCAGGGTAGAATTTACCCCAGTGTGCTGTTCAGCCATTTCATGGAATTGAGCAGCCACCCACAACATTCATATGCTGACCAATTTCATGCTGTCTGCTGTAACTCCTGTGGGATCACCTGGTCTGCTGACACCACCAGTTCCTCAGCATCCCTTGTGCTGTTCGGAGGGTGCTGGAATTGGAGGATGCTCAGCACTTGCCCGAGTGAAAAAAGCAGATATTTCAATGGAAAACTAAATTGATACAGGGCTCAGAGTTCAGAGGAAAGAGTCTAAAATAAATCATGGCCTGGGGAAATAATATATGAAGGAAGTATTAAAATTTTTAAATTTCAAATGTATTTAAGGATTCCAGCTCAATATTTCCATTCTTCTCTGATGCTTCTACTGCATGTAGCTTATGAAATAGCTGGCCAGAGAATTAATTTTTTTCCTTCCCTGACTCTTTTTAGTCTGTTCCTGCTGCAATGCCTGACTTTGCCTTAGCTGCTTTTAGTTAGGTTGGCAAGTTAGTAACTGATCAGAATATTAGATATTTAGAACACTTGATTTGAGGAGTGATGTGGCAAAAAAGGGTTCTGATCTCTTCCCACAAAGCCTCACCTCAAAAAGCTGCTATTTATAAGTGCATTCATTCATGGTTTCCAGCAGTTCCCAAAGTTCAAAAGGGCAAAGAACGATGTGGGATGTCACCTTGCTTGGCTGCCTATGGATGTAGCTCTGTTATGGTGCTCTTCTGCAGATGCCATCTGTGAGGATGACACACACAGCCCACGTAGGATTATGGGTCGTTCTTTTAGGGACAAGCGCTATCACAACTCTATTCAGTTTCTCTTTTCTGACACCCAGACATAAACCCTCGTGCAAAAATTGAGTCTTTTGAGATTCTGGGAAGAAAAGCAGGGGATGTGTATGTGTGCCTATGTGTTTGCTATGTGTGGGATGTGTATGTGTGTCTATATGTGTTTGTATAATTTTCTTTATCAACTGTCCTTCTTTCCATTTTATAAAGCATGGGAATTGGATTTGGTTTCTTTTCTCCACAGGAGGAAGGTGGCATAGAGCCACTTTCCAGTCTGCCCTACATTTTCCCGTGTTATCCTGCGGGCCAGCTCCTGCAACTGTGTTTCTCACCCCCAGGCACTGTCCTTCACAGCTCTTCAGTCAGCCCTCAGCCCAACACCATCCAGTCACCTCTTCCCTCTCAAAATGGCATTTTAATTTTTTCTTTTCAGTCAAGTTTCTCTCATTCTTCAACATATGCTTCATAGCTTTCCCAGCTGTTGTTTTTCTTTCTGTTTTTCAGACATTTTCTCTGTCTTCTTGGATTCCCTACGCAGCCCAACACAGGATTCTCATTTGTGTATGTCATCCTGCTGTCATTCATATGGGTGACAATTGCCTTCCCAAATATGGCTTCTGTAATAAATGGTACTAACTGAATTAAGTTGCTGCCTGCAAGCAAATTAAAACATTTTAAGACAGAGCTTCTTTTTGTCTTCTTTGTCCAACATTTAATTTGCACATCTGTTACTCTTTGAAATGAGTAATCTGCTTATGCTACGCTGCCTTCCCCTACTATCCTGAATTCTGCTACCAATTCAGACCAGCTCAGTGATGAAACATAAATTGTTTTTTATGCAGTGTACTTCTAAGCCATTTATTGGTCAATGCAATGCTTGAACCACGATGTCAATCTGCATTACTGTAAGCATCTCCCAACACAGAATCACTAGCTCCTAACCAAATACAAAGTCTTGATCATGATGCTGTTAGGGCTGGCTGCACTTTGGCTGTAATCTCTCATGATAAACAGCCATGAGGCTGAGTTATTGCCACAGACTATAAATCAGCCTCAACTGATGTTTATTTCCTCATATTCTATTAAGCATCTGAGACTATGCTTGAAATATATTAGAACAACCAGCACTTGAGATGTATTCTTTTACACTTACAGGATCTGATGATGATAATATCCTTGTAATTACAACACTTTGAGCATTCTCAGGAAGGGCATACTGGGGTTTTATCATGATCCTCTAAACTATTTATAGCTGTTGGTTTACCTCTGTGTCAGAATATTTCCTTTCCCTTTAGCCCCAGTACACTGTCTTACAGAATGGGAAGTATCTGGCATTTGAGATTCCCTGGATAATAAAAGATGGTTTATGGCTAGCAGTGGACTTGGGATTGCATGTTGTAAACAAAGCAGCAGGTTTTCTCTGGCTGACTCACAGAATTTTTTGAGCTATGTGACAGTTTCTAAGGCACAGACACGAAGACAGAATTTACTTAACATCTTGCTGAAAAAAACTATGAAAAACATTATGCCCCTTACCCCAAGCCGTATTTGCAGAGGATTGTGACTGGAGTCCTTCTTCTGTCTTTCTACACAAAAATAAATTTTACTCTGGCTGAGCAACCTTGCAAGAAACACTCTTGCTTGGAAAATTACTGAACACCTTCTGCTGAATTACTTGTTCACCCAAAGCTCCATCTCCTTGGTGTATAAGCAGCATGGATTAGAAGACAGTAGCAGAGGTAGGAACAGCTGTGGAAGTTACTGAAGGCTTTCCTTAGTCCAACAGCTGAGAAGACCCTCTTACCTAACTTCTTTAAAAGCTTCAGTTTCACTACAGGTTGATCACAGGAGTGAGGGCTTAGATTTGGTGAGAATAATGAAATGAAAAAGTATGAGAAAGAGTATTTGTATTCCAGCACATGGAACATTGTTTTTAACATTAAATCCTGGTTCAGGTCTCATCAAAACTCTCTTTACAAACTGGAATTTTTTATCATGCAAATTATTTAACTAAAAAAAAATCCATTATCAGTTTGACTGATCCTTATCTGTCTTTATTGCTGCACAAATTTGCATTCAAGATAAGGTGCTCTGTAAGCAGTGGTGTAAGTAAAGTCTTGTGGTTTTCAGATGGGTTCACACCTTGAGTTCTGATCAAAGTGAAAACTTTCCCTCCCCTGTACTAGTGTACAGTAATATAGCTCAACAGATTTTTTTCTCCCTCATGATGGAACTTCCCTGATCTCCTTATTTTCTATTCATCTGCTCATTTTCATTTATTCAATATTGAATAAGTGGAAATGAAGATGTTGAATATGTGATTAACTTTAACTAACAGATCCAAAATATACTATGCAGGACCTAGAGAGAAAGTGATGACATCATCTCTAAGAAATCTGCCTCAACAATGGAGAGAAATCAAACCTATGCAGAACATGCTAAATTAGTGCAACTCTGGAACCACGATAGATCTCAGCCATTTGGCAATAAGAATTGTCACCCCCTGTGGTTTTTTCCCTGTCATCAAGGAGGTTTTGGTCAAAACAATCATCATCATATTTTTTAACTATGTGGAAACAAAAATAAAATTCTTGCCAGTGAGCTCTGCAGATGTCACAAACCCCTTGAAATGATAACTGGGGAGCAGGACATTTTTAGCTCTGCACAAGAGCGTGAATCACATGCTAGACTGTGCCCACATTATGGATAAGAATGTATGACACATTTACCAGTGGCATTTGTATTTTAAGAAACTGACTTGAAAGCAAATTTGAGCTGAACATGAGCTCAAAATGGGATAGAGTGCTTTTACTTTTCATACAAGAGTGACAATCTTGTATCTAAAAGGAGGAAACTACTAAACAGATGAGATAGGTTTATCACTTTATGATTTATTAGTGAAAATTTTTATGCAGTTGATTCACCTGCACATTAGCAACAACACTAAAATTATAGGAACAGTCCAGAAAAGAATAACGAAGAGTATTTTAAACCTGGAAAATCTTCCCAATTCTGAGAGTAAAGAAGTTAAAACTACTTAAGCATCTAAAATGTATTGCAATACATTGAGCTAGTGGATTGCTTTGCAGAAGGCTATTTTTGCTGTGCTGGCTGCTCAGAGGTGTGCTCTTTACCTTGTGGACAACACAAAGCTGTTTTTTAATTGAGGAAGGGGGTGTTAGCTGTTTTACTTTCCCCATGGTTAAAGGTGAACACAAGAACCCCTGCTGCAGTCACTACTGCACTATCTCCTTGGTGCCTGGTGGTGACTTACCCTACAGTGCCACCTCCCCAGTGAACTCAAAAATAGGTTAAATGTGACGTGGTCAGGACACAAAAGTACAAACATGGGAAGCTGCCCTATTTTTGGGCTACATTTAAACTAACACGATCTAGCAGCTGGAAGATGAAGCTGGAAACATTGAGACTGGAAATTAAAACCTAGTTTGCTAGAGATGTCATAGCTATCTGTTGTGTTCTGGTGGCTGAAATTACAAATGTTTCTAGAAGCTTACATGGAAATTCTATCTTTGATACAGGGAATACCTTAGAAACATCTTGGATCTGATTTGTCCAAGCAGTCATATTACACAAATAATAACATTTCCTGTTAAAAATCAATATATTTATAAACACAGAAAGTTTCAAGGTTTCTTCTGCCTCTATGACATGTGACACCAACAGCAACCATACTCCCAGGTGCATAAATGGTAAGGATGTCTGGACTGAAAATCAATTTATGGACTATAGCTATTCTGATTTTAACAGACTCTTTAAAAATTATTATTTCTTTATAAACAACCCCTCATAAATTAGAATTTGATCATAAAGAGAAGGCACAGCCAGTGACAAATGAGATTAAAGTTAGGAAGGGCAGGCTGAAGGGTGAGCTCTTACTCTTGCATGTGAACATTACAGCCAATTCCACTAGCATTCAGCTGAAATGTCACCTTGTGAACATCTTGCCATCACTGAAGACATGTCTGCAGAAAGGTTGCCCAAGATACATTTATATAAGATGTGCACAATGCCTTGTTTGTTTTGTAAAATTCGTGTTTCTTGGTCAATAACCTGCTCTCATGCTGCTTAATAGGACATTGCATTCTCCATTTCCTTCTCCTTTAACAACTTTTTCTCTCGTTCATGCCTTTAGTCAGCAAAAAAGTAGGAGGACATCCATTTACTTACAGCCCAAATCCTGTCCCAAATCCCTGTTGCACCTGGAGTGCCCCAAAAGCCCACAGAAAAAACTTCTTGTCATCTGAATCCACAGAAGAGATGAAGTTCAGTGGCTGAACTGAGTTAAAATTTGCACATGATTTTTAATGTCCCTGAGGAGTCTTAGGAAAGTACATCCTATGCTATTTGCCTCAGCTTTTCTTCTTTGAAAGTTAAAATTATATTTTCAGAAATATGCAGGTTTGCTTTGGGTTTTGCACACACAGACATAGACACATACACATATCCATGGAAGCATATTAAAGCTCATGCAGAAAATATGAGCCAAAATATTACAGGAGTTATTATTCTGTCAAAATTTCATTTCAGGAGCCTTAGACACCAGCACTCTCAGCTTTCCAAGAGCGGGACCTGATGTACAAGGTTAATCACAAAGATTCATTTTGTTGAGGGATCAGAAACCCAAAGCTGGCTCTATGTAATTCCTAAATCCCTTAATGCAACCAGCAGAGCCACAGAGCTCCTGTCCTCTAAAGCTGATGCTTTCTATTAATTCCAGATACCTGTGCATTCATCTTTCTTTTCTGGCCAATTCCTAACAGAAGAGCTTTGTGGTTGAAAGAAAGGCAAACTTGCAATTTAGAAAGACAGGAGATAAACTGCTGGCCTCTTTGTAGCTAGCAGGGCTTTTATTACTGCCCTCTGTTCACGATTTCACCAAACATGTTTGATTATGCAAAGTTACACCTCTGTATCATTTCTGTACATTTATTCACATGCAAATGAAAATCAGAAACACTTCTGAACTCTGCTTTTCCCAGAAAACAAACAACGTGAAAAACTGCAGGCAGAAGTGTATTGTTCTTCAATAATTTCTATGATGTAAATTCAAAGTTCCAATCTATTGACCTAAGGATAAGACTTTTTCACCAAAAACTTTAGATCATAGCAAGACAAAATCCTACCTGGAAATCATCAGAACTGATGGCACTTAAAACCTAAATCTGAAATTTGTGCTTTCATATGATTTTTATCGAAATTCAACAGAACATGTGGTAACCCTTCAACTGATTACACTTCTCCATCTCACCACGAAGGCAAGGAAAATGGTACGGAATAACTTACAAAGACGAGGACAATGTGAACATGATATTCCTGGACTAGCCCCTTTTCTCTGTACCACTTCAAATAGGTAGTGAAAGCTGACTAATCACATTAACATTTAAGGACATTATTTTATAATAGTGGCTGGGAGATATCTTTGTTCATACCATTCTGTAAAGAAATGGCCCGAACAGAAAATATGCTTTGTGTGAATCTCCCATTTATCGGACTAACAACACAGAGCAACCAGAGTGCGTAGAAATCACAAAGCAGTTGGTGGAAATAGAGCAGAGGCTGCAAATCCCAAAATGGTTCAAACAAACAAACAAACAAGCAATCTGTTAGAAAGTCTGAAGACAGAATAAATATTGTCAGTTTCTTCTGCACCAGGAGAGCTACAAGAATCTCCTTATGTTTTGAGACACTTTCTGTCAACCTGTTTGGCTGGTCCATGACACAGCTGAAGTAATTGTATGATAGACATTAATGTACATATAGCAAAAAGACATTATCTGGCTGAAATTTGGAAATATTTCTTTTAAAAACCTGGACATGAGCTGCTTATATGGCACACAGATATAGCCTTATCTCTCAGTGGTCCTATGTCCTAAGAATGAGGACTGACAGGTGATCAGGTGAGATGGAAGTTATCGCGTAATGGAGATATGGTTACAAACTCTTTTGCTGGAAATGGTCTTGCTGCTTCAAAGATGGCCACAAGCATTCCATGACAAGTTGAGTGTGAGTGTGTGTAAAAAGATAAGGACGCTATCTACATTTACCTACTCTGATCCCAGTTGGCTGCAAAAAGCAGGAGAATCTTCCTGCCGCAGTGGTCGCGATTTTCCAGTACTCCGGGAAACCCGTCTGTCAGAGCCCGTTTGATTCCTGGGTCATCAGCCTTGAAGTTTTTGAACATATCCAGATTTAATTGGCGGTATTGGAAGTACTGAGCCAGCAGTCTGAAGGCCTCAGTTTGGTGAAACTTTCTGGCTCGGAGAAATCTCAAGATGAAGGCATCATCTGTACGTAAAAACCCAATGTCAGGCCTCGTGATGATCATGTCCCTGACTTGCTGGATATCCTGGTGCAAAATGTCCGGGTTTTCGTTCAGTTCCAGGCGGGCTTTCTCTATAGTCTCTGGACTAAGCCCAGCTTGTAAATGGGTCATCTCTGCACAAACCTCTTTTCCAAATCCTTAACTTTGGATATTTTAGTAGAAGTGCTGATCCCATTCAACTGATGGTCTGCTGTGAGTGTGAGCCATTCAGATGTTTTTTGCTGTCAAGATGATATTTAACAATAAAAGCAAAGGGCTTTTCTTATTCTTGCAGAGTAACAGGCAGTTCACGTGTACTATAATCCATCCAAAGGAAAGTGCTGTTTATTCCACCACTTACTAAAAGAAAAAGAAAATATATAAAAGAATGATTAAATGTGTATATAAAGCTTGTAGAAATGCATTTCTGAATTTATTTAGCCATAAAATTTCTTTGTGTAGGAGGATAACAGTCACATAACTTCAGAATGGGTGCATTTAAGATAAGGCAGTCACTAACATCTTGAATACGTTTTCAGGATTTCAGAAAAGCAATCTGATTTATTGACAATTAACACAAAGCTGTATCAACTTGCTATTAGAATACACTTCTCAAAGTTGTCTTACAGAAGTGTGGGAATTGCAGCATCCCTAACTTCAAGTCAAGGATGATAACAGCAAAAATAATAGTAATTTTTTCTCACCATTAACACGAGCAGCATTTCAACTTCATAAGTAGACAGATTTACCCTCGTCATACTAAGTAGAACAACTCTTTGATTTGGTTTTATCACCTGTACTATCAGCTTGTAGCTCTCCTTGGATAAGACCCCTTAGCTGACTAAAAACCTGATTTTTTAAAAACCCCAAACTCCACCAATACCAGGGATAATTTCTACTTTTTAGAAACACACTGCAAATATTTCCCATTGAGACTCAATATGTCTTCATGGGAAACTTCCCACAAATAAGCTTCTTGATGTATCCAGTCTGGCAGAGATGGTGTTTTAGTTGAAAAGACATATATTTTATTCAAAATTCCTTTTTTTAAGTATATTATAGCCTTTCTGAATACCTAGTTCTTAATTTCATTTTGTTTTTTGTACTTTACCCAGAATTTGTTTTTACAAATTTTAGAAGAAAATCTGCTTAAGCTGTTATGTATGAGCAAAATGGTACAGCAAATCTCTTACATTTCAGTGACATAATTAGCAAGAGGCTGTCATCGAAGTCTGTGCAGCTACACTTGTGTGAAATAAGATCAAGGTCTGTTCCAATGTGAGATGTGTGCGAGGAAAGATCAAGATCCATACAATTTTTCAGCCATCACAGAAACACACAAGCAAACCTCCCCCCTCCCCCACCTCCCCTCACTGCTTAACGGATCTCTTTTTGATTTCTGAAAAAGAAAAATTGGTTTTAAAAATTTAAAGGGAATCCCTCAGTGAAAGACACACTTTTTGTATTTGAAGAAAGCTGTTTGGAAAGTTATGAATAATTTATAGCAAAACAACCATTTCATTCAGCTACTCCCCTGGGTTCAGCATTCTCAGATCAAACAAAGGGGAGAGCAGCAGCCAAAGCATTTCTTGGTCCCTGATTTGCTCAAAGTTATGTTGCAGGACCTGGAAGTCAATGAGCTCAAGGGATGCCTCGGTTCCCTGCTTTGTGACCTTGCATGTTATTGGTAAAAACTACATTTTAGATGCCACAGCTGCAGCCCCAGGATGAAATCCCAAAATTTAAATACAGAGTGTTTCTGCATATTTGCTTAAAGGACATTTGTGGTGGCAGATAAGCTTTTCATTTAACAGCAATATGAATTGGACTTTTCTGTGGGTGACACAAAAGAGAGTTTATTAAGCAGCCTCTTTCTGTATTCACTGTGGAGCTGGAGTTGAAAAGAGCTACCTGCAGAGCAGAGTATCTGATGATTGATCAGCCTGGGAAAACTTGAGGAAAGGCAGAGCTGGGAGAAAAGAGGGCTTTGAAAAGGCACTATGGAGTGCAAATGATTCCAGAAAAGAAGTCCCTGTGTTTTGAGGGGTAGTCCATGAGTGCAGGCTATTCAATTCTTAAAGAAACTAGAGCTGCAATAAAGGTGGATTCCTTATATAAAAATGAAGTTACAGTTATTTTCTTTACTCTTGCCTTTATTAGACCAAATTAGAATAACTCCAATGGTATCAACTGAATTCCACTGACGTAAAATTACAGTAGGCCATACAGAAACCAGCCTAATATTTTGTGACTGAGATCTCAAATTAATGGTGACATCAGCATTTTCTTGCATGAATCATGGGTTTTGTTACAATTGCCTCCATGAGCTAGTTAGGAGAGCTAGGATTATTTAAGGGTGATGCTGTCATTAGGGGACTGTGGCACCAGGATTGGTCCCTCCCTAGTTTTAACAGCAAGTGTAGAATATGGAAACTCTTTGTTCCCAAGGGTGTCAAGCAGAGGTTGGAACCAAGAAGCTTATCTGGGGTCTGCATCAGCAGACTAGGCTTAGCACCTAGTATGAATTACAACACCTTTAGTGTTCCTGTGGCTTAGAATCACTAAATTGTGGAATCACAGAATGTTTTAGTTTGAAGGGGATCTTTGAAGGTCATCTGGTCTAACCTCCCTGTCGTGAGCAGGGACATCTTTGACTGGGTCAAGCGTTTCAAAGCCCCATTCCACCTGGCCTTGAACACTTGCACTGTTTGAGCATTCACAACTTCTCTGGGAAACTTGTTTCAGAGCTTCACCACCCTCATCATAAAAAATAATATTCTTTATGTCCAATCTGAATCTGTCCTCTTTCAGTTTAAAAATGTTGGCCCTTTCCCTATTGCTACAGACCCTCGTAAAAAGTCTGTGACCATCTTTGTTGTAAGCCCCCTTTAGGTACTGGATAGCTGTTGTGAGGTCTCCCTGGAGCCTTCTCTTCTCCAGGCTCAACCACCCCAACCCTCTCAGCCTGTCTTCATAAGAGAGGTGCTCCAGCTCTCTGATCATTTGGCCCTGCTCTGGATCTGTTCTAAAACATCCAAGGATTAGCAGCAGATAACAATGACACACACACACACAATTCCCAGTGGTTCATCCATTTTCTCGGAGTTTATGGGAGTAAAACTGTCCCTTTGCTCCTTTTCTGTCTGCCACCTCCACCAAGATGCTTCTTTGGCAAAAAGGCAAATCCTTGAAATGCAATCTCCTCCAGAATAAAATGAGATTTGACCAAGGAAACAAAGTCTGGCCTTTTTTATTGGTTCCCCAACTATTTAATGTCAAAATTTATTCTACTTATTTTTATTAAAGTTTCCTGCTGTTTTTAACTAATTTAAATGCGCAGGATTATTCCAAGGTAAGGGAGACACAGTCCTTTCTTGTCAGATGTTGTTGCCAAGAAACAACTTTCAGATGGTCATTCTATCGAAAGATCCGTTTTAAAATGCATTTCAGAGTTTCCTGATAGTGAGCTGAGCTATAACCATGGATTCCAGTTATCTATAGATTACCCTGATTATCACCCGGAACAGACTGCACTAAAATACTTCATTGGTGTGAAGTCATATATTGCAAAATAACCTAAAATATGGATGAACCATTTTGTCACTCTCAGAATCGTAGGGCAAATCGTGAAGGTAGCAATCCACACTAGCACCATTGCCTTCAAGGAGCCTGATATACATCAGTGAATGATTTGGTTCTCCCACTGCTAACTTTGACAATAAATTTAGTGCTCCATTGCTACCCAGTTAAACTGTTGCTGCACTTTCTCAAATGGTTCTGATTTATTCTGATTCCCAAGATATAACAGAAGCTTCGTCTCCATTTTCACCTCCTCCCACACATGGCAATTTCTCCTTCTCTTCCGGTGTTGTGTACAGCTCTGATCCATCTGCCAATTTTTTAGATGTTTACATCTTTGTTCAGTTTGGTGCAGGGTTGTTTTTCTTCCAAATGAAGATACTGGCCTTCTTTTCCTATTTTGAATATTGTTGCTGTGTATTGGCACACTAGAGTGTGTTATAGTCTCAATAGCTGTTTTTCTGTCTTGTGACTCTTTGTTCCCAAGGGACTATTTGCTCTTCTAACGTCTTTTCACAGCCACTTATAATAAATCATCCCTCCAAAGGAACAAAATTCAGCCTCAAATGAAAAAAAAATTACAGAGATTTGAAACACAACATACTAAAACCAAAACAAGGAGGGAAATTTCCACCAAAATTATGGTGTCACATACAATTTTGGCTAATTCATTTTCAGTCCCAGCAAGGGAATGACAAGGGATAGTAAGTGCTCAGCATGGATAACATACTGAAAATGGGATACAATTTTCAGACAAGCAGCTTATATTTTTGCATGATCCTAAAAAAAAAGTTAATAATAAAATGTATAGTAATATTTACTATACAAATTAAAATGAAAATAACACTCTTCCAAAGTATACAAAGCACTGTTCATTCAAAGATTTTAATATGTCTTACTGCTCTCTCTTCAGTGAGAGCTTGTGGGTCAGCATTCAACCCCTATTTACACTGCCTGCCCTGGAAAAGTGACCAAAACCTGCCTTCAGTGACGATGACAATTGTCTGGATAATTTTGTTCCTGCCCACTGACCAGTCCCTGCAACACCACTTGCTTCTTTAAGCACCTCATGCCCATTTTGCCCTTCCCCAACCAATTCAGTTCCAGAAAGATTTTAGCTGTTTTTTAATCTACCAAATGTTTTCCATCCAGTCCAAAGCTATCTGCCATGTGAAATTCCATTACCACAATTTTCAAACTGAATTTTCAAACCAACATTTCATCCTCACCTGGTATTAAGAGGCATCACTGCTAAGGTTTGGTTCATTATATAATTCCTAACTCCTAGCATTTATACAGATATTAGCTGCTGAAATTATGCCAGAGAGGAAGGGAGTGGGCAGGGAGGGAGGGAAAATGGCAATATAGAATGATTTTATCTCAGAGTGTGGGCGTCATCTCATTAAATTTCTTTTTGAAAAATATTTTGATGTTAATTCTGGAAAATCTCTTAGGGCTATGTTCTGCTTAGCAGGGGTTGCTCCATAAGGACAGGGGGGATGAATCCATACCTGTACCTATAGGAATGGTTCCTATGGCCCTTTGTGGCCTTGTGGCACCTTAGTAGAAACCTGCACTGGAAGTGGAGTAGTCAGACCTAGAAAGGATCCTACCCCAGCTCCATGAACAAATTTCAAAAGAGCAGTGAGCAAATCTGACTCTCTTTCCCCTTTGGCTGAGACTCTGGCATCTTCCACAGATTGTGGGGAGAAGCACAGCCCTGAGTGTTTTGCCTGAGATCCCAGAGGACACATTTCATGGAGCTGATAACAGATCATATCTCTCCTGAACCAAAAGCCTGCTTGTCAACATCCAGGGAATCTTTCCTCATCATCCCCTTGACCCTTTGTCAGACTTTCTCTTATATGTTCACATCTCTCTTGTACTGGGGAGCCCGGAAGAGGACAAAATACTCCAACTGTGGCCTCAGCACTGCTGCTCTGTAGTCTTTCCTAAGGGACTAGATTCTCCCAGTGAACATAAATGAGTTAAATATTGCAAGCTTTTTTTGCTCCAAGTGCTGGTGCTCCTGTAAACCTTCAGTGGGGATTTGTTGCTTCTTGTCATGAAGAAAATAGTGAATGTTTGTGACTGTAATGGCTGTGTGGGGAATTTGATAGTGTCTCACATTTTCCCAGGGTAGAATCTCTCAGTTCAGGTACAAAAACTAACATTTCCTTCAGTTCAGTAAAAACAACACATCATGCATTCCTACTCATTCTACAATATTCTGGTTAGTTTGATTTAGTTACCAGCTTGTCCTCAGGCTACATCTGAATGTCCAGTGGTGGTAGTTTAGCCATGGCACAGCACAAAACACAGCAGAAACTCAACTGATCTTCACTGCTTTCTGCACAGTATGTAGGGCAGGCACATCTGCAGCACTTATCTGAAGTTGTCCTGCTATTCCTACAAGCTTCCAGGCAGGAGGAGAGACAGACAAGGTTGTCTAGCAAACATAAAATTAAAAAACTGCCCTGTTATCTTCTGACCTAAAATGTGCAAAACTTATTAACTACCTGAATATTAAGGAATTGGACCACATGCCAAGAAGGGGAACGTATACAACATAGAAATAATAAAATTAAACAAAACAGTCTTAACCTCAAGAGTTTGGTTAAATTTTTCTCCAAATCATAGTTTTAAAGTTGTAGGTATTCACCAATCACAGATAATCTGCAAACCCCTGTGGGAATGTGTGGCCTGACCTGTGGCATGCCAAAGATGCAGCAGTTTATGGGGAACTTCTATGTCAGTCATAGTGCCAGCATCACCAACCAAAAGCACCCTGGCCACTATGGGACAGAGGTCAGTTCCTCCAATAATATAGAAACACCTTGTAGCAGAAATTAACAGCATGCAAAACATGAATTCTGACCCCCAAGCCTCATGATGAAGCTATATGTAGAAATCTGATAGCACACACCTAACCCTGGTGTCTGAAAGTGCCTAAATGCTGTAGAAGTTGTGTTACAGCATCTGCACAAAAAAATACAGAAGGAACAAAACATGTCAACAAGATATTCAGCACTGCATGTTTAATAACATGAAGTTGATCTAATTTTGCAGTTCTTTTACTCCATGTTTTGAAAAATTATGTTCTTTCAAAAAATATGAAATGCAATGGTGATATATGTGTTGACTTCTTCCTGCTTTACCTGTTATGTCAGAGAAAAGAATCTGTGGCATATCTGTGTGTGGGGAGGGGAGGGGA